>CAUJRU010001868.1:0-83179 GCA_963277665.1 Viscum album
CTATAGATTTTTCTGAAATAAATAACCATCGATCCTTTGGAGTCACATACATCACCTACGCCTATCATGATACTAATATTGATGGATCCATCACTATCAATCTTGATGCCATTACTCGAGGGGTTCCATTGTACCCATCTACCTGACAGAGCAACTCTTTGTGGGGTAGAATTAGATATTCTACCATTCATAAAGCATTCTCATGGAGTGTTCATCGTACCAATTCTTCATGATATAACGAAAATCAATATATAATCACCTTGACTAGGTCTGTAAGGCCAAATATGAGCTTGTAAAATCTCCCACCATTTTTTTCTCTTAGAAATCTAGATGCACCAACAACACACAAAAAACAGAATGGACCTCACCTTTCATTCCAAGACATTAGCCTCCACCAGATGATTCTAACACTAAAAAACTTATCCACATTTTCCTCAAAGTATCAATTCAAATAATACTCTTAATGACACTCCACACAGCTCTAGGCCAATCTCCTTCAAATAATAAGTGATAAATAGATTCTCATTTGGAGTACTGACAAAAAAATTACTTTCACACAACATTAATTAATTTTCATATTATAATTTCATCTATCATAATATAATAATGAGAGATATGTCAAACTTGGAAGATAAACATGATAGGAATATATTTTATCCAAAGTGTCTTTCCCACTCTAAATTCATGATTTTCCTAGATGGAAAACTGATACTCCATGGCTAAAAATGACCTCGATGATATACCTGTGAACCCAAATTTACCAGGTTCTAAATAAATTTGAATATTGTTAAAGAAATCAAATTTATTCAAGTTAAGAGTGTCTTATATTAATTCCATAAATTAAAAATCTTGATAAAATGGGATTTTGGGGTTAGGGAAACCTGAAAACCCCAAGGGTTCACCAACACAGTTGTTCTTCCAGTAACTAATGTCACCACACCCAACCATCCACCATGAATGCTATTGAAGCTCCATTAAATACCAATGAAATTTTTTCCAAATGTTAGATACCATCCCTTTAGGATCACTTATAATATCCCCATATATTCTCCAAAAAAATAATCCCCACAATGAATGACCTTCCAGGACCTCCCTTACTAATTTTTCTAGAAGGCTATGCAAGGTATAAACCTTATTTCTAAGATCAATTTCCCCTGATTCCATAGTCTTGTAAATTCTAGTCCAATATTCCAATTGTTAGTGACCATCCATATAAGCATCCCAAAAAATAGAATCTATAATATTTTAAATGATACTAACCACCATTTTTGGGAATTTGATATCTCAGATAACATACATTGGTGTGGATGTAAGAACTCAATTAACTGTAATGATATGGACCCCAATGGATAAGAATTGGCTCTCCCATATGTTAATGAAGCTTATGATTTTTGTAATCTAGGGTCTCATAGTGTTGAATGTGAAGACCTTCAGGAGAAACTGGAGCACCCATATTGTCCATAGGAAAATAATTTATGTTAATTATGAACATGTCTTCAATATTTTTGGTGCAACACTCTGAATAAGATTTTTAAATAAAAATAGTAATATTCTTGTAATTGATTCTTTTTCTACACCACTTAAAACATTCCTTCATAACCCTAGTGATGCCTTTAAGAGAAATCATGTCGTCATTAATGAATAGAAGAATGTTATGAGAAAAAAGAATGTGAAAAATTCCCATAAAGTGACTTATATATCTAAAATAAAGTATAATTATTTTATGAATGAAATTGGGAATAATTATGATAAAAAAATATTGGGAGAAAATAAAGAGACTTTGTGATATAGGATTTCCCTATCTAAGATCATGACCTGATTTGAAAATACCATATCTCTTTCCTATGAAATTCACCAAAACCCAATGTGATTTGAAACACCTAAAGAATAGGTCAGACACGAAGGAAGAGAACCCCATACAAGACATCACATTTTGGATGAATCCCCATTCAAGCATTTTATAATCCTTGTCCATATAAATTTTGATAAAAAATTGGAACCCATCATCAACCTGTTAATGTATCCAATCATCTCTTGAGTTAGACCAATGGAATAATTGGTTTACCTTCCTCTGAAAAATCCATGTTGTTTATGTGATATCCACTACTGAATGTGGGATGATATCCTTCTATTGAGAACCGTAGAAAGAACATTGTATGTAAAATTACACATGATAATTTTTAAATAATTTATAATATAGGAAAGATAAATCACCTTTATAATAAGTAATAGTTTAGTTTTAGAACCCACCAATTTAATCATCCCTAACAAAAAAAATCATGAATGATGTCCAGTAGCTCATCTTTAACACAGTCCAAAAATTCCTTGTAAAATACGCCCTAAAATCCATTATGTATTAAAGAGATCTCCTGGTTAAGAGAGGCCACCACATCCCAAATCTCACCCTTAATAGGAATACTCACAATTTTTATATTGATAGCCTCAGAAACCAAATTAGGAATAAAATCACATAAAATAGAATGAACCCTCGAATAACCCTCATGTGTGGCCAGGTTTATACTCAAAAGTAAATATTTAAAGTGAATCTCCGCCATAATTCCCACCATAGTAATATAATTAGTGAAATATACTTCATCCATTTGGATTTTAGGTGATATATCCCATTTTTTTGTACAATCCTAAAATAATGTTGAGTTTCTGTCTCCAACATTCAACCAAGTCTATTTAGATTCTTCCCAATCAATGTGTTCCTATTTAATAAGCACATACTATATTTTATTATTATTTTAAATGTGATAATTCAATAAATTAGTGTTTCAAAACACTTTAAGGATGGTCTCCACACACTCAATTTTTTTTTCAAAGTCTCCAAATCTTGGAATATCGAAGGGTGGTTATTAATCCAGTCATGGAGATCTCTTTTTAGTCTTTTGATATTTTTAAGAAATATGAGGAATTAAAGATCATTCATGGGATTTATCTAGGAGATTTAAACCACTAAATGATAATAGGTTTTTAATTACCTTTATTTGGAGAAGGATGTGTTGTCTCTTATTTCATCAGTAGTCATTAGGTGCACCAGAAAGAGAGAGTTACTTGAAAAATCACAAACCATGTGAATAAAACTAGAACTAGGACAAATAGAAGTAAAATTATGTTTATAAAATCATCGATTAATCCTAACACTTGAACAATGAAATCCCTTTTTGTTATTACATTAGGTGAAGTTTTTCTTAGAGAACCCAAAGTCTAACAATACTTTGTGAGTGTTGAATGATTAAAAATAATGGTTTTCTTTCCAATGACATAACCCTCTACCCTTTTTCTAGTGGGCTTGATATTACATTAAATTTTACCCAAATCAACCAGGAAAAATTTCCTAGATCAGATCCTTCAAGGATATACCAAAAATATTCTCTCATCCAGGAATAACACTTCGAATATAAAAAGAGATAAAGCATATATAATTCCCATAATCTACCTTCACCATGATGTGTTGTTCAGAAACTATAAAAAGATAAAATAATAAGGTGTTCCTAAAAATCTCCAAATATGTTTATTAGGGGGGTCATCATGCATGAAATCACATGGTCCCATATTGTGAGTAAAATTTCCAATCTTGGAAGGAGCCTGTTTAGGTTCAAGAACTGTGATGACAAATGCTTTGTTATTGGAGTGTTCTCTCTATAAGAAATCTTTTTTGACCCGATATCTAAGCACGTGAGTGTTTCATAATGAAAGATATCATCATAATAGGATAAAACTGGTTTTGGCCCCTATAGTGGAACTGATTTAAGAATATTGAGAAGGAAAAGATCAAACCCACTTCAAATGATATCTAGTGAAAACTCCACTAAGAATCAAGGTTGAAATGGGAGGAGGACGTAACTCATACTCTAGGATATGTGGTAATGCATTTTGAAAATTAGATATTTTAATTGGAATAATGGATAGTGTTATTAGATCACATGATCGAAAGGCCTAGGGATAATCCTCTTGAATATGAAGTAATGAACTACTCCATTCCGATGATATGTTGGAATGCCTATTTGAATGACCCGGTTCACTAAGAAGATGAGTATGAACCATAGAGATAGGGGAGACAATCTATATTCCACTAACCTAGATATTACCATGGTTCACAATAAATACAACAAACCCCATTCCTAGGGGAGAAAGGTTGCCGAGGATTGAAGAGAAAACCAGATTCAAGTTTGGGTTCGTCCTAAAAGAGATAAGAATACATGCCTGGGGAGGAAAGCCATGAATGGGAAGAGAAACTTGAGAATGGAGAGAAGTGGGAATGGTGAAACCTCCAATGGGAACAGAAATCACAAAATTTGGGGTGGTCACATTGGGAAAATCTATGGATTATTGTGGAGGTGGAATGGCATTGATCATGGAGGCCAGCTACCAAGTATCTATGATATTATTCAGCTATCAACTGAAAACTAACATGCTATGCCCATGGACGTGACAATGTGAGAAAAAAACAATGTGGGTTGGGATAAAATAGGGGGTTCCACCACTCTAAATATTCTTTAATATGGTTAAGTATATGGGATGGGGGAGTCTGAGATAAATACATGGTCACACAAATCCATTTGACTGAGCCTTTTCAAAGATGGAATGTTCGATCATCAGCACAAAAAACATTCCTAAGGTGTACCCTATCTTTATTGAAAAAAAATATTGATGAATTGAAGTGGAAGCCTGGGGATAAATATCTAAACCACTTACAAAGGGGAGTCTTGACTATTATGATCCTCTATAGACCTACAATTAAGGATGAATCTCTAGTGGGAAACATATCTTGGATTAGATGACCACACCTTGATGAAATCTTACATAGAGATGAAAAATGTTGAACATACACTAATTGGGAACAATGAAGGTAGCCAGATCACAAAATCCCCAATTACCAATGAAAGCCTAACACATCATGATTAGTGGATTGTATTCCATAAATGTCACTATAAGGGTATATCAATGAAGATGTTATGCTTCCACAAAAGACGAGGTTAGGAAGACAAGCCCCAGAGATCCCTCTACCATGTTAGATCTCACCTTGGAAACATGAATTTCAAAAAACTGAGATAAAATAGACTTCTAAGAATGGTTCTTAGAAAAAATAAGAACCTCATTAATGGAAGGTCCATGTGGTGCCGCCACATCTTGACCACACTGAAGACCAGAAAGTGAGGGATCTATATAACTAGAGGAAAATATGAGGGTTAGAGGGATTAAATTTAATTTTAAATTTTCAAGTTCAATGAATGGATTTTGAAAAAATGGATTCCATATTTTGAATCAGCATAATTAATATTATCTAATGAGGTCAAAATAAGTCTTTAACAAAATAAATATTAAAAATAGGAAAATTTATTTACCACTATTAAGGTAAAAAATGGGTTTACCAGGGATTAAACTAAAAAGATAAGGGTACCAATTACCCCAAAACTTGTTAAAACCCCATTTTATGGCCATATTTCGACCTTATACCTTCTATTATCAATAATAATTCATTATTTCAGCCTTGTGACATGAAAAAAAGTTGGAATAAATTCTTTATTTCAACAAATTACAAGTGCGCCATTCACCTGACTTATCAATTTCCTCTCCATATACCCTCTTCTTAACACCTTCACACCCATTTGGTTTAAATAATACCTACCAAAATAACTTCTCATCTCAACCAAGAAGCATTATTTTAGACATAAATCCATCTGTGGATGGAATTTTCTGAAAACCTATTGAGGATACCGTAAGAAGAGGTACCATTCATCAATGAGCATTTTATACTATTTATTCTTCCCCTAACTCAATTCTTATTATATGTTGATGATATAAAAAATTTATATTACATATTCTAAGATATTTTTATGCTAATATAATGATTTAAAACCATGTTCACTTCCATCAAATGGGTTGTTAAATTATTGTTCGTGTGTATGGAAGACTACCCCTTGGGAACTAATGACATTCATTTTTTCATTACCACCTCCAAAAGATAGAAATAATTATTGATATAATGTTTAAATATGATATTTATGATTTTATTATACTTCTATAATTATTATAACACACATAACATCATTCTTTATATTTTTTGGGAATACAGTAACGTCGCTTGTGTGTACGGTGGACTACCACCTCGCGAAGCAATGTGATTCATTCACTCTATACATGGATGGTTATAAGGATAAGTTTAATGAACATATGTGATATATATGACATAAAAATGATTATATAATGATAACATATCATTTAAATTTCATTATTTTAATACAAAAATAAAATGGAAATGGTGTTCTCGTATACGTATGACCCACCATCACCAGGAATAATGTTTTTAACTTTCTATCACTAAATTTTATAGATTAATATAAATAAATATAAATAAATATATATTATATTTATATCTTGGTAAATATTCTTAATATTTTTAAATCATGATAAATTTAATATGGATAAAAAAATAACAAATCAAAACATATATGAAAAAATGTTGTTATTACCCAAAACGTAACATTAAAACAGAATTATTAATATAGGGGTAATAAAAGGTCATAAGAAAATAATATATGGTTTTATATAAATAAAAATTTCTATATAATATATTCATAATAAAATTATATTTATTAAATAGGAGGTTTTCACATGTACGATGAAATTCACGACTTAAGGTGAGGTATTTTCGTCTCACTTTTATTTTCTATGTGCCGAATTTCATATTCTCCACATATGTATTTTATGCATTGTATATACTAAACATGAATGTATTTTATGATTCTTATACATAAATTTATTGTTATTTACATATTAATTTCATTATATATCTTTTATGGGTTGTATAGTTCAAAATTTATCAAATTGGTAAGGGATTTTTGTCTCCATTTACATTTTTTGAGATGTATGTTATGCAATACAACGTGGTTATAGCCATTTACATTGGTAGGATCACCCGAGATATCCATACCACCATTCTAATTCTAACCCTAATTATCTCATCACCCACCATCCTTGGTGTCCCCTTCTCCCCCTCTAATGATTTTGGCATCCCCCTCCCCTCCTCAAGTGATTTTGGCATCCCCCCTCTCCTCCTCAGGTGACATTGCACCCATCAGCTAGGTGTTCTTTCACCATTTGTCCCTGTTTTTTTATTGTGATCTTTTAGAGGTAATATTTTCTTTTATCCTATTATTTATTCTCTTATTGTAATGACCCAAAATTCTGAATAAATATTGTTTCCTAATTTTGGGTGTTATTTTTATACTCAACCAAACTATTTCATTTGATAACATGAGTATAATTAAAATGAGATTGTTGGGTTTTGACTGTTATATGATCATTGGTGAATATGACCGCTAGAAACTAAACGTTTCGATTATTGTCTCTAAATACAAGTGATCTTGGTTAATTAATATAGAAAAAAGATTTGATGGCCTCATCCAGTAGTCTCGGGCCAATCGAAGCCCATCTAATAGAACTTGGGAAGGAGGTAGCACCACTGGGCTTTGCTCTAGACCAAACCCAAGCCGAACTTCATCGTTTGAAGCTAGAACGGAATCGCCTTCATGACAAGTTCAAACTGATTGAAATTACTACTCGTGCAATGTTGGCTGAGACGCCCTCATATTTTCTCACCTTAGAACCCCATACACTTAGGTCCTATGTTGTGGTTATAAGGGGCTATGTAACGAGACTGTAACTGCCTTGTGTAATCCTTTGTGTTAAATAAAAATTTTGATTTCTTCTTATGATGAAGTTTATAAATTTTCAAATGTCTGGATAAATATAGTATGCATATTTTTGATGAATTTTAGAGAAATGATATTTTTAAAAATGTTTATGTAAACCTTAAATAATTAAAAATGTGTAATAATTTTCAAAAAAATGGTCTTCTATAATTATGTTCAGTACGAAATTTGGAGTCTAATAAGATAAACTTAAATTTTGATGAATAGTAAATTATAAATAGTGATTTTATGCTGAGGATTAGTAATGTGACCAAATGGATTAGTATTCTCACTTAATGAAATTATTATTATCATCTAGGCACCTTGATTAAGTAATGTGAGTCAATAAAATGGTTAAATAACTGTTTCATAAATTACTAGTCAAGTATTAGTTTTTTCGGGTGAATAGTGTTTTTAATTAAAAATTAAATTAAAAATATTTAGAAAATTATTTTTAGAAAATGGAATTTATTTTTGAATTCAGAACATCGATATTATGCTAAGGTAATTTTTGAGGATTTTTCTGAAAAAAAATAAATTTTCGGTGAAAAGTGTATTTATTTAAAAATTAAATTAAAAATATTTAGAAAAATATTTTTATAAAATGGATTTCATTTTTGAAATAAAAGCATCGATATTTGGTTTAGGTGAAATATTGGGATTTTTCTGAGAAAGTTGAATTTTTGATGAATAGTGAAAATACAGTATTTATGTAACGGGGGTTTAATGACATCATTAAATGATGTATTATGTATTTAATCAATATGGTCGAATTATGAATAGTAATATAAGGTATGAGGTGTCCCAAGTGGATAATACCATGGGAAAATACCATGGGGAAGCCCATGGTTTTTCCAAAACCACCAATGAGGTGTCCCTTGGCCATTAATGTCTTGTCCCCTCACTTTCCCTATAAATACCCAGCCTTCCTTCCTTTAGTTTTCACTCCAAACTCTCCCCCAATGAAGCGATGGTCTTATTACCTCCCAAGGAGTCCTCCCAAGGTTCCCCCAATCCCTCAAGGTCCCAACCTTCGAGTTTTGAGAGTTACATTTTAGATAAGGGATCCTACCTCTCTCTTTCTTTTCAAGTAACATCTTTTATGTAATTTCTTTTATGCTCCATGATCTTATGTTGGAGGATAATATTTTATATTCCTCTTAATTCCCTTTCCATTTTCATATTATTATAGAACCCCTCTTTCTCTCATCAATTCGTTTTAAGAATGTTTAAGTGACGCTGTTAGGCTGCAGAATGTTTAAGGGATTCCTTCACCCTTCTCTTTTTCAAGATCTTTCTTCATGTCAAGTCTTTCATGTTCCTTTTTATTATGTTGGGGGTATGATCTATATATCTATCATACTGATCTTTTATGTTCATATTATTAAATACCCTATTTTATCTCTTCAATTCATTATTTTAATGTTTTAAGTGGCGCCGTTAGGTTGCCGAATTTTTAAGGGATTCTTTCACCTTTCTCATTTATCAAAGTTCTACTTTCATGTCAAGTCTTTCAAGTTCCTTTTTGTTATGTTGGGGTATGATCTCTATAAATATCATAATTATCTTCTATTTTTATATGATGAGAGACCCTATTTGATCTCGTTAATTCATTTTTGTTTAAGTTTAAGTAGCATCATTAGGCTGCCGAATTTTTAAGGGATTCATTCACCTTTCTCATTTTTCAAAGTTCTATTTTCATGTAAAGTCTTTTAAGTTACTTTTTATTATGTTGGGGTATGATATCTATATCTATCATACTGATCTTTTATGTTCATATGATGAGAGACCCTATTTTATCTCGTCGATTCATTTTTTTTTGAAGTTTAAGTGACACCGTTAGGCTGCCGAATTTTCATAAGAGAAATATTATTTTTGTCTTCCTTTCATGTTATTCATTTTATATGGTATATCTTTAAAATTTCATTACCTTGTTCTTAAATCCTTTATATTCTGGCCCCTACTGTTTTATGGATCATTTATGAGTGTGCGACCCATGTCACCTCTCTTTTTAATGTTTTCTAAAAGCTCATAACATAGCCGTTATGCTGTAGAATTTACGTCTCAAAATGTCTCTCTCTTATTCTCAAATTCATTTATTTTATTAATTGAATACTCAATGCTCTTTATTCTAAAGGGGTATTAACATATATACCAAAATTTTCCATTTTAAATTATGGGATTTACATACATGAGAGCCGTTTTCCTTTTCCATGGGTTTAAAGTGACATAAAGATCATGTCTTTAAAGCAGTTTTTAAAACGATATGATTATGAAATGAAACCCATTTCTTTTATGAAATATGGGTTCTTTATAAAATGATTGATGATGATATATGTGGATCACATGATAATAAAGGCAAATTAATGGTGTGCCCTGATAGCGCTCCAATGCATTGGGTAAAGACTTAATCTCTAGAGATGCCCATTTTTAACGATGCCTGGGTGAATAACCTTGGTAATTTTTAATGACACCTTGGTGAAATGGAAATGAGTGTCAATATTAAATGTGGTAGACACATATTCAAGTTATGAAATACGTTATTTTTATTATGATATGCCTCATTATTTCTTTCTCATTCCTTAAAGTTCTTTTTCATGACATTGTTGATGTATCTCAAGTTCACAAGTTAAATGTTTCCCCTTGTTTCCCTTACTGGGCCTTCTGCTCACCCTTTCTTTTGATGTATGTCCCTAGGTTATGAGATGCAGTAATGAACCTAGGATAAACATAAGGATAATCCTTTCAAGTGTTTAAGAAGAATGTTTTATGTTTTCATGTTTTAAGTTCCTGGTTTCCAAGACACTAAACCATAAATATCCTCGGTTTTGGAAAATGTAATGGAAGTTTATGTGATAAAAATGTGGGATGCTATAGTTGGTATCAAAAGAAGGTTTAGTTATTTGTGGAAATTAGGATATGAAAACTTTTGGAAGAATCCTATAGAAATGTTTAAATATAGGAAATCTTCCTGGTATTTTGGTGAGTATTGAGTAAGGGGTTGCCAAGCAAATACATCCCTATCTGGATGCGAGCAAGTAGAGGTGGATCTGGAACAGATATACATAGGGGTAAAACCCGAAAACAACGCTTTGAGATAGACTTGAACGAGAACTGGTACACAACAACAGGCCTTGCTGCACGCTTGGTTACGACACTCTCAGGGGATATGCTTTGGTAAATTCATAAGCTTAGTATGAACCATTATTAAAGGAACAAAGATAAAATAAAATAAAGATTCATGTAAGAATATATGATCATGGATAACCTAGTTTGGAACCTAGGGGATCACAAGTTAGGGTATACTTTTATTTTTCAAGTTATCCTTATATGCTTTAAGTTCCTTTTCCTGATTATTTGATAAGTATTTAAGCCCCTAATTGTACTTTCTTTTCTTAGTTAATGGTGGGAAATGGAAAAACATTTCCCAAAAACAAATGTGATAGGAAATGTGACGATTGCCTTATTAACATGAAAGAGATGATTAGGGGATTAAAAGATGATAACTATTTTGGAATACGTTCACTATTCTGGGACCCCTATTTGTCCGAGGTAAATAGATTACTACGGTATTTTCTTTGAGGAGTAAAGGTTGACTTATATTTTGAAGAATCGATGAATTTAAGGTGGACTTAGAGTAATTTAGGTTACTTATGGAAATGATTAACATATATTGGGGAAAATATGTTTAGGATAGATTCTTTTGTTATAAGATGTTAGGAGTGGTTGATGTTGTTTAGAGATGAACGATGAAGTTTATTTTGGAAGACTATGTTATCAAATCCTTCTTGTATTTGGGTTTCAATCTTAGTTTGGTTTACTTTGAGGAATTTTAAGGACAGTTATTTATGGAATGGTCTATGATGAACTTTGGGTAGTACCGTGGACTTTTTAAGATTTAAATAATTTTCCCTTCTTATGGGATTCTTTAATTTTGAAGAGTTGTTTTATCTTACCCTTTCTATTTTTGGGATAATAGAAGAAATAGATAGTTAGTCTTTGGTGGATTATGTGATTCTCTAGAAAATGATTCTTGTGCTTTGATGAGACCAAGTAGTTTTTAATGCTCATCATTTGGAGAAAAGATTAGTTTTGGTAGAAACTTATTAAAGGATGAAACTCTACTTGAAGGTAGGTATATTTCCCTATGTTTTATTCTATGTAGTAAATGAATGCCTAAAAACTATGAAAAGGAACGTAAAACAAAAACATTGTCTGTTAATGTTTGTTACTGGGAAATTAAATACCCTTTAAGCCATCATAAGTTTGTGGTTTTCTTACTGTTAACTTTCTCCTAATCATGTTTTCTATCACTCTCCCTCAGAATGTGACCCTTTGTTTTCTCCTCCATGTCCATGTTTTCCTATATGGAATCATAGTATGGCTTAACTCGGGTGACCTTTTTACTTCTATTTCTTTTTTTAACGTAATAGTGTTACTGACTCTTTTTCCAATGTGGGACTTTCAATGAAATTTTCAATCCTGATTTTAAAAATTATGAGGACGCAATTTCTTAAGGGGGAAGATTGTAACGACCCGAAATTTTGAATAAATGTTATTTCCTAATTTTTTGTGTTATTTTTATACTCAAAAAAACTATTTCATTTGATAACATGAGTATAATTAAAATGATACTATTGGTTTTTGACTGTTATATGATCGTTGGTCAATATGACCGCTGAAAACTAAATGTTTCGATTATTGTCTCTAAATACAAGTGATCTTGGTTAATTAATATAGAAAGAAGATTATATGGCCTCATATAGTAGTCTCGTGCCAATCGAAGCCCATCTAACGGAACTTGGAAATGAGGTAGCACCACTGGGCTTTTCTCTGGACGAAACCCAAGCCGAACTACATCATGTGAAGCTAGAACAGAATCGCCTTCACGAGAAGTTCAAACTGATATAAATTACTACTCGTGTAATGTTGGCTGAGCCGCCCTCATATTATCTCACCTTAGTACACCTTACACTTAGGTCCTATGCTACGGTTATAAGGGGATATGTAATGAAACTGTAACTGCCTTGTGTAATCCTTTGTTTTAAATAAAATTTTTTTATTTCATCTTATGACGAAGTTTATGAATTTTCAAATGTTCGGATAAATATAGTATGTATATTTTTGATTAATTTTAGAGAAAGGATATTTTTAAAAATGTTTATGTAAACCTTAAATAATTAAAAATATGTAATGATTTTCAAAAAATGGTCTTCCACAATTATGTTCAGTATGAAATTTGGACTCTAATAAGATCAACTTAATTTTTGATGAATAGTAAATTAGGAATAGTTATTTTATGCATAGGATTAGTAATGTGACCAAATGGATTAGTAATCTCACTTAATGAAATTATTGATATAATATAGGCACCTTGATTAAGCAATGTGATTCAATAAAATGGTTAAATAACGGTTTCATAAATTATTAGTCAAGTATTAGTTTTTTCAGGTGAATAGTGTTTTTTAATTAAAAAATAAATTAAAATTATTTAGAAAATTATTTTTATAAAATGGAATTTATTTTTGAATTCAGAACATCGATATTATGCTAAGTTAATTTTTGGGGATTTTTCTGAAAAAAATGAATTTTCAGTGAATAGTGTATTTATTTAAAAATTAAATTAAAAATATTTAGAAAATTATTTTTATAAAATGGAGTTCGTTTTGGAAATCAGAGCATCAATATTTGGTGTAAGTGAAATTTTGGGATTTTTCTGAGAAAGTTGAATTTTCGTTGAATAGTGAAAATACAGTTTTTAAGTTACGGGTGTTTAATGACATCATTAAATGATGTATTAAGTATGTAATCAATATGGTCGACTTATGAATAGTAAGATAAGGTTTGAGGTGTCCCAAGTGGCCAATACCATGGGCAAATATCATGTGCAAGCCCAAGGTTTTGCCAAAACCACCAATGAGGTGTCCCTTGGCCATTAATTCCTTGTCCCCTCACTTTCCCTATAAATACCCACCCTTACCTCCTATAGTTTTCACACCCAACTCTCCTCGAACGACGCTCTGGTCTCATTACCTCCCAAGGAGTCCTCCCAAGGTGCCCCCAAGCCCTCAAGGCCCCAACCTTCATGTTTTAAGAGTTACGTTTAAGGTAAGGAATCCTACCTCTCTCTTTCTTTTCAAGTAATCTCTTTTATGTCATTTATTTTATGCTCCATGATATTATGTTGGAGGATGATATTTTATATTTTTCTTACATCCATTTTCATGTTTATATTATCAGAGACCCCCTCTTTCTCTCTTAAATTCTTTTTAAGAATGTTTAAGTGACACGGTTAGGCTGCCGAATTTTTAAGGGATTCTTTCACCCATCTCGTTTTCAAGATCTATTTTCATGTCAAGTCTTTCATGTTCCTTTTTATTATGTTGGGGTATGATCTCTATATCTATCATACTGATCTTTTATGTTCATATTATGAGGTAACCTATTTAATCTCTTCAATTCAGTATTTTGAAGTTTTTAGTGGCGTCGTCAGACTGCCGAATTTTTAAGGGATTCTTTCACCTTTCTCATTTTTTAAAGTTCTACTTTCATGTCAAGTCTTTCAAGTTCCATTTTATTATGTTGGGTTATGATCTCTATATCAATCAGACTGATATTCTATGTTCATATGATGATAGACCCTATTTTATCTCATCAATTCATTTTTCTTGAAGTTTAAGTGGCGCCATTAGGCTACCGAATTTTTAAGGGATTCGTTCACCATTCTCATTTTTCAAAGTTCTATTTTCACGTCAAATCTTTCAAGTTCCTTTTTATTATGTTGGGGTATGATCTATATATCTATAATACTAATATTTTATTTTCATATTATGAGATACCACATTTGATCTTGTCGATTTTTTTTGAAGTTTAAGTGACGCCGTTAGGCTGCCGAATTTTCATAAGAGAAATCTTATTTTTGTCTTCCTTTCATGTTCTTCATTTCATATGGTATATCTTTGAAATTTCATTAACAAGTTCCTAAATCCTTTATATTCTGTCCCCCTACTATTTTATGGATAATTTATGAGTGGGTGACTCATGCCCCCTCTCTTTTTAAAATTTTCTAAAACCTCGTTACATAGCCGTTATGCTGGAGAATTTCCATCTCAAAATGTCCCTCTCTTATTATCAAATTCATTTATTTTATTAAGTGAATACTCAAAGATCATTATTCTAAAGGGGTATTCACATATATACCAAAATTTTCCATTTTAAATTCATGTATTTACATACATGAGAACCGTTTTCCCTTTTCGTGGGTTTAAAGTGACATAAAGATCATGTCTTTAAAGCAGTTTTTAAAATGTTTTGATTATGAAATGAAACCAATTTCATTTATGCTATATGGGTTTTTTATGAAATGACTGATGATGATATATGTGGATCACATGATAATAAATACAAATTAAGGGTGTGCCTTGATAGCGCTCCAATGCATTGGGTAAAGACTAAATCTCTAGAGACGACCATTTTTAACGACGCCTTGGTGAATAACCTTGTTAAATTTTAATGACACCTTGGGGATGGACCTTGGTGAAACAGAAATGATTTTCAATATTAAATGTTTTAGCCACATATTCAAGTTATGAAATACATTATTTTTATTATGATATGCCTCATGATTTCTTTCTCATGCCTTAATGTTCTTTTTCATGACATTGCTGATGTATCTCAAGTTCACATGTTAAATGTTTCCCCTTGTTTCCCTTACTGGGCCTTCTGCTCACCCTCTCTTTTGATGTATGTCCCCAGGTTATGAGATGCAGTAATGAAACTAGGATGAACATAAGTAGAAGACTTTCAAGTATTTAAGAATAATTTTTTATGTTTTCATGTTTTAAGTTCATTGTTTCCAAGACACTAAACCTTAAAGATCCTCGATTTTGTAAAATGTAATGAAAAGTTTTGTTATAAAAAGGCGGGATGCTATACTTATATTCCTCCATTTTTATGTCCATTATTATCTATTATAAATCTACTTATAGTCAGCATGTGTCATTGTAATTTTTTGGGATATTGTAAGAATTAAATTTTTTCATTATAGTTTTTTAATATTTTTAAAGGTTTTTTACATTACACCTTCATGATTTTCCATTTTAGTAAATTTATTAATGGGAAAATAATTTCAAAATGGTTTACTTTATCAATAAAACCTTGTTTTTAACCACTAGGTATTTTGTTGGCGTGGTTTACCCTATATGAGAAACTAGTTTATATCCCAATACATGGGTCACCGAACTCATTTATTACATTTAAGACTATTTTATATTGTGAATTTACCTGGTAATTAATATTTTCAAATTGAGAGATAAAAGGGAACCCATATATTGAAGATTTATCTTTGGAGGATTTTAAAACATTACTTTTAAAATAATTAATTTAGAGATAAGTCAGGTTGAAGACACTATATTGATTAATTTTAAAAGGTATCCCAAGTTTTGGTGTTTTTTAAATTTTTGATTTATTAATTTAGTTTCTATGGTTGGATTCCCTTACTCATCAAGATAATATTATATTTTTCAAGATAAACATTAATAAACTTGAAAAAAATTAAAATTATTTATATATGAGATCAAGTAGAAATCAATATTTGGTTGTATATCTTATGTATTGGTTATAATAATATACCATATTTCATCAGATTAATTTTTCTTAAGGAATTTGTGGAGATAAAAGAGATAATATCATTCATGTATAGGGGATATTATAATATGTTTGTCAGGGTCATCTCAATTTCATAATCTAGTTAGTTTGAATAATATAAGTAATGTTAACCTTAAATAAAATCCTTTCATGACTAAATATGAGCCTCAATTATGTTTCCAAATGATAAGGCTTCTATGGATAAGAAATACACATTTTTCAACTAATATTTTTTTTTAATTATTTCAACACATGCACCTTGTTTTATTTTCTTTGTGTATGAATTTGTTTTTTATTATCATTTTCCTTATTCGTTGTTGGGATGAATAGTATAGTATTCTATAATGGCCACTTATATCATGCATTCTTTTAAATTTGGTTTCTTATTAGTTTCATTTAATGTACTATAAACTATAATTTTAATTTGTATTTGAATTTGGATATAATTGTGTTTATGGTTTACATTGTTTTGGGAACATAACATTTTTTTTGTAATAGAATGTATAGAAGTTGGATGTATCATACCGATCATATTTCAATCAAGTTTCACGAGAATTTGGAAACATTTTAGATTTTCATTTAACAGTGATTCATATGGGGGTCATATACAATGTCCATGTTTTAATTGTGTTGGAAGACCATTCTAAATTCAGGAAGAAGTTATCTACCATATAACAAAATATAGATTAAAAAACTACTATGTTTGGTATCATAATAAAGAGATGAGATAATATTATACAATTTATGAACATAAATAATGAAGTTGTGTAGAGAATTTGATATTTGATCGGCTTCCATTTGTGTGTCATCATGAGAGAGATATTATTCCAGTGCAAGAAGGAAATGATATCAATACACATAAGGAAAAAGACTTAATATGATAATGTTGATAGAGTGAAAAAATTAATGGATGATTCTATAACTCCTGTATATCAGGATTGTACTAAAATGACTAAGATGGAATTTGTAATGCAGCTATATCATGGGAAACCCATGTATAGAATTTCTAATGCCACCATTGAAAATATCCTTACCTTTTTATGTAATTTCATCATGATGTTATAGATATTCCCTCAAATAATTTTAATTTAAGGAATTAAATTAAGCATTTCAGATTTTATACTAATAAAATTCATTCTTATCAGAAAATATTGCAGTTTATTTTGGGAGGAAATAGTTAAAATTAATAAATGAAAATAATGTGGTACATCTCAATGGAATCCAAATAATGATAAACCACTATATTGTGTTCCATATAAATTCATGTGAAGCATTTCATTGATTCCCAGGCTTCAAAATATATTCATGTTTACAAAAATATCATCCAATATATGATGGCATGATACTGAGGGAATTAAATGTAATAATGAGTTTGTTCATCCTAGAGATGGATTAACATAGAATTAATTTGATGTGAAATATCCCTATTTTTCATATGAGATGTGTATTGTCAGGTTGGATCTATTCTATGATGGTTTTAATCTATTTGGTCAGATTCTTTCTGCTCACAACATGTAGTTATTTTTTATTCATTTTTAAAAACATATTCCTTGTATTTTTATGAAAGAACCTTTCGCTTTCTTAAGTATACTCATATTTGGACCTTCTAATCCTATAAATTATATACACGTCTACTAGAAACCATTAATAAGAGAGTTGAAGAAGATTTTGGATATGTGTGTGTGCAAATTCAATGATTCATTAAGAAATATTATTCTTATGTGTTTTATCCATCTATTGACTATAAATGATTTCCGTTATCATGAAATGATTCCTTCTTAGAGTACAAAGAGAAAAATATAATGTCTTATTTTAATGAAGAATATATGATCTAGAAGGATTAAATATCATAGTATTTTTAGTTTCATGGGGCATCAATGATTCATTCCAATATATCATCAATATAGGACGAATCATCAAAAGTTTGATAATACTATTTTCATTAAACCACCACCTCAACATATGTCAGGAACTAATGTACTTAATGAATTGAAAGATTTAATTTTTTGTTAGGGAAAGGACAGATAAAACCTAAAAATAGAAACAAAATTATGACACTTATGCCAATTAAAATTGGGAAAATGGAAGTATCATTTTTGATTTTCCATACTGGTCTGCAAATTTTTTATATCATTGTTTAGATGTAATTCATATTGAGAGAAATATATGTGAAATTTTTCTTTTAATTCTTCTAAATATCAAGGGGAAGAGAAAATATGTCTCCCGATATCACCAGAACTTATTGGATTGGGGTAGTAGACCAGAACTACATCGTATGTGTATCAGTGAAAACAAGTGGAAAGTTCCTTGTGATTCATATATGGTGAAACATTCTGAGAAAATTAAATTTCTATAAGTAAAATAGAATATCAAGATTCTTGGAGGAAATTCTAGCAACATATCTAAATGAGTCAATATAAGGGATCTCAAACTAAAATCTCTAAAAACTTACAATTATAACATCCTTCTTCATGAATTGATTATAAAATCAATCCATCATTTTTTATACAATAATGTAAGGGTGATAGTGATTCTATTGGGACATTTTTAAAGACCTTTGTACTAAATGTTTATCAAAGTATATCTTGATAAAAATGCATCAAGTGGAGCCATTAATTTATTGTGAGTTGGGGAAACAAATTACTCCCTCATTTTCACTTGAATGCTACATTTAACAATCCATCTTCAAAGAAAACACTACTTAGGGCCCCATTGATGTTTTATGGATGTATCCTATAAAAAGAAATTGTTCCCAATGAAATTTTATGTCCAAAACAAGAATCATCATGAAGGTTACATTATAAGATGTTATTTATCTTAAGAATGTATGGATTTCTGATCAATGTATTTTTTTAATGTGAGAATAATACATAACTAGACAATGACAAATGAATATGAGTAGTTAGAGGAAATTGAGCCTGTGTTTCCATCTATTCCCCAAATAGGAGGAATTCCTTGGTCATATACATTGACAACATTAAGCCTTGAAGAGTGAGATATAGAACATCACACAGTCTTATTTAATTATTTTTTCTCAATGACTATATCAAAGAAGTAATTTGGATATTTATATTTTATCTCATACTATGTCATTTCGCACATACCTTAGACTTTTATTATAATTTTATTTAGGGAACATAAAAAAATATATGTATAGTTCATTGATCTTTTTTTGAGGAGAGAGTATTTGAATGAACAAAAGTTTCCTACTTGGTTGAAATTAATTTTATGACCATTACATTAATTAAATTAAATATATATATTCATTTAATTGTTTTATTAATATATATTTTAGGTATTGAGTTTACCTGTTGACTGTGTTTCTCAAGAATCAGGAGTGTTGGATTTTTTCCCCAATTCATTGGTTCATGAATGAAAATCAATAATAATGAATGGGTTTATGTTTTTTATAATGGATAGAGTGGTGAAAATACGAATAAAACATGATGGCGTTACATTAACTACTATAATAGACTGTTATGCCAGTGCGTTAGGTAGTCATCCCTAATACTAAAATGTGTCTTATTTTAACTTGTTGAGAAAATATTATTATTCGATTACTACTATAAAGGTCGATTCACTGTGATGAAATATTAAAAATTTGATTCAATGACTATACATGGTACATTTGTTAGTGATTGTAAATCTAGAGTTACTTAAATGATTTGATTCCTAGATAATAATGAACCATACATTTTGGAATTAATGGAAAAAACAAGTGTTTTATGCGAAAGGTCATCTGAGACCTGATTATGGTGTCATTAATGATGTAATACGAAGACATATTTTTCATGATACTGGGGAAGAAATTGAAACCATTTATTCCCCCAATGGTTTTGAATAATATATTTAATTTGGTGCCTCAAATTGTCTCATTCTAATATTTGATGTTAAACATTAAGTAGTGGTGGGTAATATATAGAGGAAACCATATATGTTCATAGTTTATTCAGTTTACCTTGAAATTGGTTTCTCAAGTTGGTATTAATGTAATCACTTTAATTTAGTTTCATTTGGGAATTATATGTTTGTTTTTATATTTTCTGATTTCATTATATTTCATTAGAATTATTTCAATTTATAAAACCATGTTTAAAATGGATTTTTAAAAAATGTTTAACTTGGTTTTAACTTATCTTTAATAAAACATTTCATGAAATTTTTTATGAATTCTTTGAATTCTATGTGATATTCATGATTTTTAAAAATTGTTTCTCAAAATGAACAATTTATTATTTTTTAGATTAGAAAAAATACTATAGAATTTCAAAGAAAGTGATTATTTGATATTGATTGATAGATGTGAGAGTGTGGATTCCCTCCTCTTCATCCATCAGAGATCATAATAATTGAAATATTTTTCTTCTACATTACATATAAATTTCTTTTCATATTCTGTATCATTTTTTATGGACATTCAGTTGCACCAATTTTGACACCTCCTCATCCTACTAGCAAGGATCTGAGTGGCGATGCTCTGAGACATAGATAGATAACCCATCATACATGTTCCCACCCTGACCCACCATCGGACACCGTATCTATTATACCTTTCCAACCTTCTCTTAATCCTCTAGGGATGTACCCACCCATTCCTCCATCATCGTCTCATTTAGACTATTTTTTCTATACCATGTCTACACCTTCTTTATGGATTTTTCCACCTTTACCATCTTCATATCCTTTGAGTTATCTGCAACCCTAATACCCTTATACTTCCATGTCTACACTGAAGGTTCTGGGCGTAGAGGAAGTGTGTGGGTGGATGTGCCCACTTGGCTTTTTGTCATTAATAGTGATCAATCCGGGATCAATACGACGATGAACGCCAGTCTCCATAGATCGAATCACAGAAATGGAAAAACAATAGGAATGTCCTGGAACCACAAAGTAGGATCATTTCAGATTGATTATAATTAATTTAATCAATTGAAAAGAAATACCTTTTGGGTGTTCTTCCTTCATTGATTTTATCGATCACGTTCTGATGTGATTCGCTGTTGCGTCTTAGAAGCAAGTTTAGACTTCCTCTAGTGGTGATCCACATGTGTACCTCATATCTCGGGACGTCGCCAAAGGTGTCTCTGTGTGCTAGCGTGGAGAAACCTTTACTTGCGTTTTCTGCCTTAGATCATCTTGATCCGATGGAAGATGATCTCTCTAGGTCTTGAGAGCGTTCTTGGAGGAAGATGTTCTTTCGGCCTTGAATGAATTCTCCAAAATTGTTGTGCACAACGATTCTATTGTGTGGAGAAAAAGAGTTGGGGTTGTGAGGATATTTATAATCCGGTTTGAGGCTATAGAGTTATGACAATTAATAAATGAGTTATGCGTTTTATTTATTTAATTGACTCTTATTTAAAACCCACATGTCGAATAATTAATTCCTTGACATGAACCCACGCTGATTATAATAAATATCATTTAAAATGATAATGTATCCTCAAAATCCCGACTGGAAAAACTACGCGGCGTGTATTAATAAATACACGGTATGTACTTGTTTTTCATTGAAAACTAAACGGCGTGTACATTCAATGTGAATGGTGTGTATATATTGTTTTCATTTCCCTCTTCCTCTATCATTAAAATTATTTAGGCTTCCTTGAATAATTATTAAACCACGCACAGGAATAATCTTTATTCTACTTGAGATACTTGAATACACTTAGTGTGTGACCCTCTAGGCCTCTTTCTCATTGGCATTAGGAGAGCTTGCCTAAAGTCCAAGATTAATATCTAGCAACAGGTCAGGGCACCCAAGAGAAAGAAGTTGACACCGCATTGACGTATCACCTCATAAAAACACTTAATGTGTAATTTAATCCCTTTGTATCAATATCTCATCAAGCAGGTTTCATGGCAGTGTCATAAACCTATATTCTTGATCTTTCGTTCTTTGACTACCTGAAATAAACTTGTCGTTTACACCATGTCCATGGAATTTAATGCGACAGCTCTATTTCAATCAAAGGGCTGAGATATCAACTCCCATAAATGGAAGGTACAAATCCTTCCTCGACTTATCTATTAACAACATGTCACTCGTGACGCACCCAACGTACCCTACTTCCTGCCAACTGTCTGCGTGACGGTTTTCGTCAGTAAATCTAGGTGCACGAGTCATGACATGAGTTAATGATAATCTTCCAATCTAAGGACAATTAAACATGCTCGTAGATAGCAATGTCTGATGACACCAAGACATGCGGAATTGCTACTGGTAGGTCTATTCTCATAATCTCCCATCTTGGAGATTACCAAATGCGAACTCCATGAGAGAGAGTCTCGTCTTCTTACGAGTACTTGCACATGACGATCAGTATACCATGTGTCCTATCATAGTATGTCATCCAACCGTAGATCTTTATTTAAGAATATAGTTATAGCATTTCAAGGTTCTCATCATAGAGGGGATCTTCCATGACCTTATGAATGCTATAAATATTCCAGGACGTTATTATATTATAGTCATACAGAACAATGAACAATATATAATAAGTGAACATTCATGTAATCAATGTACAAAAAAGTTGGTTCTCAGGACACCAACCCTTAAAAACTCCCACTTGGACTAGAGCCAACTGCCTACGACTTTTAGTCCGCTAGACCTCACATGATGATCATGTTTCTACTGAGTCAAGGCTTTAGTCAAGGGGTCTTCCACATTGTCTTCCGTGGAAGTACTGCTCACTACAACTTCACCTCTCCGAGAAAAATCCATCAAGAGATGATACTTCTGAAGTATGTGCTTTGTCCGCTGATGTGACCTTAGCTCTTTTGCAAGTGCCACCGCTGTAGTATTATCACAATAGAGTATAATATGATCCTTACTACTCGGTAAAAGATCCAGCACTTGGACGAAGCTTCGCATCCATACTGCTTCTTTAGCTGCCTCAGAAGGTGCGATATACTCGGACTCCACTATAGAATATTCCACCACACTTTGCTTTGAGCTCTTCCAGCTCACTGCACCTCCATTCAAACTGAACATGTATCCAGTTTGCGACTTCATGTCATCTTGATCAGTCTGGAAACTAGCATCTACATGTCCTCTGATGACTAGTTCCTCATCTCCTCCATAAACCAGTAAAATATCCTTAGTATAGCTTAGATTCTTAATGATAGTATTCACTACCATCCAATGGCAGTCTCCTGGATCAGCTTGATATCTGCCTACCGCACTTAATGCATTAGCAACATCTAGCCTCATACATAGCATATCATACATGACTGGCCCAATCGCGGATGCGTAAGGGATCCTTTCCATTCTCTTTATTTCCTCATGTGTCTAAGGACACATTTTCTTGGAAAGATGAATGCCATGTGACACTGGAAACAATCACCTCTTGGATTGTTCAATATTGAATCTCTTCAGTATCTTGTCAATGTATGTACTTTGACTCAGGCCCAGCATTCTCTTGGATCTATCACGATGGATCCAGATTCCAAGAATATATGCTGCCTCGCCCAAGTCTATCATGGAGAAGAATTTATGCAACCATGCCTTAACTGACTGTAAGACAGGTACTTCATTTTCAATTAGTAATATGTCATCAACATATACTAATAGGAAAATGACTGCACTCCCACTAAACCTATTGTAGGCGCAAGGCTCACATTCATTCTTAACAAAGACAAATTCCATTACCGCTTCATCAAAATGAATGTTCCATGACCATGATTCCTTCTTTAATCCATAAATTGATTTCTGCAACTTGAATACCTTGTTGGCATACTTTGGAGTCACAAACCCTTCAGTTTGTGTCATGTAGACATCTTCCTGGAGGTTCCCGTTAAGGAAAGATGTTTTGACATCCATTTTCCAAAATTCATAGTCATGGTTAGCAGCAATGGCCAATAGGATTCTGATTGATTTATGCATCGCAACCGGTGAAAAGGTTTCATCATACTCAATTCCTTGACGTTTTCTAAAACCTTCTGCAACCAGTCATGCCTTATAGGTGATGACTTGCCCCTCCATGTCCAGTTTCTTCTTGAATACCCATTTATTACCAATAGGCTTTACATCAATTGGAGGATCTACCAAAATCCGGACTTGGTTTTGGTACATGGAATCCATTTCAAGATTCATGGCTTCTTGCCACTTGGCAGCATCTGTTCCTTCAACTACTTCCTTGTATGTAAGAGGATCATCATTATCAACCAATAATGAGTCACCATCCTCAGTGACAAGAAAACCATATCATTCTGGTTCACTCACCTCTCTCGTGCTCCTACGCAGTTCTTGTGTCTCTGAAACAGATTGTTCTTCCATGGGGCTTTGTGAAATCTGTTCTTATACCAACTCATGTGTATCTTGAGCCTCAACTTCATCAAAGTCTATCTCACTCCCACTATATCTTTTGGATATGTTCTTCCTCTCACGAAATATGGCGTGTCTTTCCACTGTATCCTTTTTGTCTAAGGGGTTGTATAGGTAATATCCCCTTGTTTCCTTGGTATATCCTATAAATATACACTTTCTGCCTTGGGGCGTGAGTTTGTTACCTGAAGAGGCCTTAACAAATGCTTCGCTACCCCACACATGTAAATTCGATAACATGTCTTTGAGTCCACTCCATAACTCATATGGAATACCTTTTATCGATTTAGTTAGTACTTGGTTTAGTATGTGTGATGCTGTTTGTAATGCATATCCCCAAAAGGATAATGGAAGACCCATATGACTCATCATTGATCTAAACATGTCCAACAGGGTGCGGTTCCTCCGTTCGCTTACACCATTCCACTGTGGTGTGTAAGGAGGAGGGAGTTGAGATAGAATCCCAAACTCCTATAAGAAATCAATGAAGTCCTGATTAAGATATTATCCTCCTCTGTCTGAGCGGAGTTTCTTAATCTTCTTACCAAGCTGGTTCTCAAATTAATTCTTGTATTCTTTGAACCGATCAAAAGAATCTGACCTATACCTCATTAAGTAGATATATCCATATCTACTAAAATCATCAGTAAAAGTTATAAAGAAAGAGAACCCACCCCTTGCCTAAACTAGAAATGGCCCACACACATCTGTGTGAACTAATTCTATAAGATCTTTAGCTCTTTCACCTTTCACACTAAATGGGGCTTTGGTCATTTTTCCTTGTAGACACGCATGGCATACACCAAGTGGATTTAGTTCAAAAGAATCTAAATACCCATCTTGTTGTAATTTTTTCAAACTTTTCTCATTGACATGACCTAACCGGTGATCCAAAGTTGGGTGTGGTATGAGTCATGTGAATTAACTTTGTCATCAATTTCCATTACTTGGTTTGTGTATTCAAACACATAAAGTCCGTTATATAAATGTGCCCTACTAAAACAAATTCTATCTTTATAAAAGTAGCAACATTCATTTCCAAACTTGAACATGAATCCATCAATATCTAATCTGGATACTGAAATAATGTTTTTGGTTATAGAGGGTACATAATAACCACCTTTCAAAACCAAGACCATCCGAGTAGGAAATGTGAGGTGGTAGTCCCCGACTGCTACAATAGCAAGTCTGGCTCCATTGTCTACTCGTAGATCCACCTCACCTCGATCAATCTTTCTGAATCTACTTGATTCCTATATTTGGATACAGATGTGAGAATCAAAAGAAGTATCTAATACCCAATTAGTAGAAATAGATAGATTGAATTCGATAACAAACGCACCTGAAGCTTCCCCTTGCTTCCTAGGCTGGGTGCAATTTTTCTTCCAGTGGCCCTTCTTGCCACATGCGAAACAAACAGCATCTTGTTCCTTTTCCTCCCCTTTGATCTTCCTTTTCTTGGAAGGGATTGAAGAAGCTCTGGGCTTAAAGCTCTTTTCCTTCCCTTTCCTTTTATTCACCATAAGGACAGAAGGTTTTTCATGCTTCATGTCTTTATCTACTTGGCAAATAAGGATAAGAAGATTAGATAGAGACTTCTCAATGTTGTTCATGTTGAATTTCACAACAAAGTTTGAGAAGCTCTGGGGGAGTGATGCAAGAATGATATCGGTACCCAGTTCTTCAGGGAGTTTAAACCCTAGAACCTCCATGTTCTCAATGTAGCCAATGAACTTGACTACATGAGGCCCAGTTAGGGCATCCTCTCCAAGCTTTCTCTGAAATAGATCATTGGAGATCTCAAACCTTTCCTGTCTTTCTCTCTCCTGGTATAGACCACAAGGGTTCTCGAGCATGCTATAGGCATCCATGTCTTCATGAGACTTCATGAGCTCACTAGACATTAATGATAGCATCAAACATTGAATGTCGAGAGCGTCGTTCAAATGTTGATCATAGACCAGGAAATCTTCATCACTCACCCCGGGGGTAGGAGAATCAGGAAGTGAGGACTCCAGCACGTAGAACTTTCGTTCATGGCGTACGATAACCCAAAGGTACCTAAAACATTACTGAAAGTTACTGCCGATGAGGATATTATCTTTAACCAGTATTGATCACAGAGAAAATGTGGTTGATGAGTTTTTAATTTTGATTCTATAAATTAAAAGAGCAGATTTATCAGTACATTCTTGATCACATTTTATGAGAAATAATAAATGAATTAATTAATTCTCCCACTATTTTATCAAGTCCCAATGGCACTCACCACTGAACTCAGAATGTCTAGTTTCTTTGACATTCTAGTTGAAAGGATCCATATTCCCCTTCGTATAACCCCAATAAAGGTTGGTCAAGCTATTTGAAGGTATTTAGGTCGGTAGGTCTTTTCCAACTGTGAGCTTACAGTTCCTTGATCTGTTGAGTGGACTCCCCAATCCTGAAATCCTGACTTGGATTTCCTCAACTCTTGCCTCCAATATTACACCAAGTCTAGCAAGGGATACTTATCTTCATGTAATATGGTTAAGTCAACCCAAAACCTTTCATAAGGTCTTCCTTTATAAAATTAAGTGTCTGTTTCGGTGCGGATGTGCGTCAGGTTACGCTGTTCCGCCAGGACGCGTTCGCGCGTGCACCCGTCAACCCGAGGGGATGGGCGCGCGGCTTGTGGTCCCGCAGTCCCGCTTTCCAAAGGCGGGCGACATCCGTCCCTTATTCAGGGGCTTCTACTCCTTGATCGAAACCGGGATGATGGGATGTCGGCTCCTCCTTCCTTGGACGTCTCCTCGGAACTCGTCGCCTAATCCGGGTCTCCCTCATAGATTTAAGACATGCTCGTGAATCTCGTTCCCGGCGCCATACCTTCATGGACACCGGTTAATTACGCTGCTTCCGCCCGGACGCTCCAAGGAGTCTGGTCAGGGCAGCAACCTACGGTGAGGAGGCCGGGTGGCTCTGGGTGCTGGGGGCGTGTCGTAACACTGCGGCTCTGCAAGTCTGCCTTCCGTCCCTAATAGGGGTTCTCGAAGGTATGATGGCCTGAGGCATCCCGCACTGGGAGCGGGGAACTGTGTCCCCTGAGGTTTTCCTCAGCTTCCCATGTTTAACACGGGGTACGCCGCGAGTTTAACGTCCAGCGGGGACGGCATCGGACTGATCAACACGAAGAGTGGATCAGATGACAGAACCCCTTGCGGGGAACCTCCGACGCTGGGGCCAACGCATGGGCGGCTTCCCAAGTGATATGGTGTGGAGTGAAGTGGAATGACCCCACCGGGATGTGGCGGCCCGGGTAAGGATCAGGATGGATGATGGAGTGAAGAGCTTGGACCCCGTAGGGGCTTCCTACGTACCGCGCGTTAGCACGGATCAAAGTCAACGTAGTTCGGGCATACAGTTTAACGTCATGCTGGACGTCGGCAAGCCGACTCACGAGGAGGTCAAGGCCGCCGGGCGGAGGATTGAACCGAACCACCTCGCACAGAGGGAGATGGAACGGCCGGGTGGATCACAGTTTCACGTCATGCTGGACGATAAAAGGAGAAATGGAAAAAGGGACTGTGGGGAGGCACAGTGGAGATACACACGGGCAGTCTCCCACAGGGGCGGATTCATAGGTGAATCGACGCAAGCGTGAACCCTGGAGGGGTCCACTGATGGACGAACCGACGTGAATACGACCGGGACGACCAGGTGGTGGGCTTGAACCTCAGGGAGGCTTCCTACGTACCCTGTTTAGAAGACAGGGATCAAAGTCCACGTAGTTCATTCTGTCAGGACTTACGCACTTGAGGCAGCCCGGATGCGGCAAAACTTAGTTGGAAGGGACTTGGACCGAAAGTAGGAGACACCTCGATCCCAGTCACACCCTCTACTGGCTTCGGCAGTGGGGAGGCGCAATGGAGATACACATGCGCGGCCCCCCACAAGAAACTAGGGGTTTGTAATACCCTACCCCCGTAGGGAAAAGCCGCTCCCATTAAATCGTCCCAAAAGAGGGACAATCCCGACATCCCTGCAGAGACGAGCTGGCGGGGGCCACATCCAAACCGGGGGGACCCTGCGTGCGGGGCACGGGATCGGGTGATGCGGACGGTTTAGAGTCTTGCCAGACGAAGTACAGTTTAACATCGTGTGTTGAGGACGAAGCGGATGGTTTAACGTCTTGCCGGACGAAGTACAATTTAACGTCGTGTGTTGAGGACGAAGGTGCTTGGCAGTTTAACGACTTACAGCGCGGACGTGGTACAGTTTAACGTCATGTTGGAAGGATGCAGTTTAACGTCATGCGGGACGAATGCACAGTTTAACGTCGTGTTGGACGAATGCAGTTTAACGTCATGCGGGACGATGCACAGTTTAACGTCGTGTTGGACGAATGCAGTTTAACGTCATGCGGGACGATGGATTGCCGCTGATGGGTCCGTGTCACTTCGCGCGAGCCTGGAGGGCCGCACGGGAAGACAACGCACGGTGCGGGCACCCAGGATGAAGATCATCGGGCGCCACACAGGCGGGTACCCTTAGGGGGTCAAGGGGGGCGACCCTGGCAGATTGCGCGCAAAAGAGGAGCTTTGCGCGCAAAACAGCGGGTCGGCGCGCAAAATGGCGGGCTGGCGCGCAATCGGGCCAGCCCTTTGCGCGCGGATGATTGAGATTGCGCGCACCAGGCTTCGGGTAGAACGCGGGGGCAACGGCTCATTCTCTAACGAATGGCCACTTTGAAAATGGGGGGTGCGCGCAATCGGGCTGGATTGCGCGCCCCCGGGGGCAATTGCGCGCTAGAGGCTTCTTTTGCGCGCAAAGGCCTCCGGGTTAAGGATTATTCAAAGGAAAGGAGCCAAGGGGATTGCGCGCGAAGGCGAACCCCAATGCTCTATTGCGCGAAAGAAAGGAGGTTACCTGAAGATCGGCATTGCGCGCGGAAGGGGTTGGATTGCGCGAACGAGCGACGCTTCGGATTCTGGCAACCTTCAAAACGTCGGGGGTCGCCTTATATTTATAGGCAACCCCGGGCGCGGAATCTGGTCTCGGGCGCGGAATTCCCTTCGCGGGCGCGGAATCAGGACCCGGCGCGCAAGGGAGACGCGCAGGCCACGGGCGCGCAAAATAGCGCGCCGGCCCAGCGCCTTGCGTGCATCCCGGGAGGATTGCGCGCCGCGGCTCAACTTTGCGCGCGGGCCTCTGAAATTTCGCGCAAGTCCTCCGGGCCCTCCGGAACGTGCCTCTGACTCCAAATATCACTTCGTTTTCCGCATCCGGAGGTTCGTTTGGGAACAACGGACTTTTCCGGCGTCTACAAAAGCCCCCCCTCGGAATCTGATCGGCGAGAGGTCGCAACGATCGGGTTCCGAGGGAGACGCCGGAATGCCGAAGTCCTGGGCTGCGCGGGACTTAGGCGCGCAAAAAGGGGCGCCGGGCGCGCAATTCACCGCCGCGGTCGCGCAATCGAGCGTTCCGCGCGGCGCGGAATCCCGGCCTCATCTATAAATAAATAGGGGTCCGGGGTTCCGCGTTCCGTACACAAGCCTTCCGCGCGATAAGCTTCAACGCTCTCGTGCGCGAAATCGCCTTTTCCGGTCGCGAAATTCTCCCGATCGGCGCACAAAACCATCCGTAATTCACCTTTCTTTGCGCGAAAACCCGGAACGTTGCGCGACATTCTTCCCAATTGCGCGCCGTCCACTTGGATTGTGCGCCAACCTTCAAACTTCTCTACCAGCCTCGTCCGATCCCGCACGCTTCATCCCTTAACCCGCACGACTCCCGAAACTTCTGAGATGGCCGCGCATCAAGGAAATGGGGGGGATGCCGCCATTCGCAGAGCAGAGATGGCGGCGAACAAGGAGGTTTACCGAGCCAAGGAGATTGTTTCCAACAATCAATCCCTGTTCGACTTGCTGACGCCGGCCCAGAAGACATATCCACTGTCGGACAACCTGCCGCTCTGGAACTTCGGCATCCTAGATGAGGTTCCGGTGCCAGGGTTCGAGGTTGATGCGCCACGGACCTGGGTGACTCGGGAGGACGAGCTTCCCCGCTATAACATCACCAACAATGGGCATCCTACCAGGGAGACCAGGCACTTGGACGTCTATGTCCTGAACCCGAGGACGCGAACCATTGACGGGGGTGAGCCTACTGCGGAGAATTATCCAGCCCTCTACTCGAGCACATATCGCCGGAGTGTCACTGACGACACCAAGGGCTGGATGAAGGACTGGGACTTGCGGTCTGGGGGAAATTTCACCAGTGAGTGGGCCTGGGCGTTCTGGGTACGCCACACTTGCGATCACTTCGCAGAGGAGCTGCGGTACATCGGCCTGTTTGAGGCGGTGTGGACGTCGCAGTTCCACTTCTACCAGCAGTCCGAGCTCGGGCCGGAGCTGTTCACCCGCTGGTCTCCAGATACCAACACCTTCCATCTTCACCATGGGGAGGTCGGCATCGGTCTCTGGGACATCCACTGCATCAGAGGTATTCCGCTGGAGGGCTACCAATACGATGAGTTCCTGCCCCCGAAGAACATCTGGGAGGACAGGTCACGGACTCCCATTCTGACATGGCATCTACTTGACCTGGCTACGCAACGTCTTGGGATCAAGGACTTCCAGAAGGACATAGCCTACAAGGAGTGGTTCGGCCAGTTCTTGGAGCATGACCCAGCGGTCAAGATGCCAGGCAGGGGGAAGCGGTGCCCGACCGCAGCTCAGAGGAGCCGGAACGGGTCGTACTGGTGGGTCCTAGAGACGGGCGACTACCGCTCATGGGGGGTACCGTGTCATCGAGGCCCGGGACCCAAATGTCCGGTACGCGGCGTTCCTGGCCGCCTTTCTGAGTGGGTGGCTCCTGCCAGTGCGGGACGCGAGAATGGGCGTTCGCCCGGCGACACTGGCGATGGCGGGCTCTATGGCCGCCAACAAAAGATACAACCTCGGGGTCCCAGTGCTGGCGAGGCTGTATGCCATCCTGGGACGCATCTCACGAGGGGGGTCGCCACGAAGGATCTGTGGGCCCTTTCAGTTCTTCCACGGCTGGGTGGCTGCTCACCTCGGTGGGTACACGTTTCCGAACGCCATCATTCCTCCGGGCAACGGCCTGCGACCCTCCCTGCTGAACATCGCGGGGGTCGCTCCGATGACCCTAAGTGAGGAGGGCGTGAGGATTCGGATTGGCAATCATGCCAATTTCAACTTCAGTCCTTTCCCCACTCCCGCCGGCCAGATGATCGACAATGGGCAGGGTCCGCTGGAGCAGCACGAATACTTCCTGAACATGCGGGGCGGGGTGCTCATGGCTCGGATCGACGGGAAGGTGATCTGCGAGCCTTACGTGCCAACCCGGTTCGCCAGGCAGTTCGGGTGCCTTCAGCGGATGCCGAAGAGGGTATTCACTGCTGTCCGGGAGAAGACGAACCCTTGCGTCCTTCGCCAGATGTGGCTGATGTTTGCCGCTTTCGGCTCTGGCGACGTCATCACCCTCCCTCCTACCGGGGTTGACGCAGGCTTGGCAACCGAGTACGCCGAACACTGGGCCATCGCGTACCCCGAGGGGCTTCTACGGAAGCCAGTTCGGCGGCTCGAGGTTACCCGTGCGGAGACCGGGTGTCATGGAAGGAGGCGAGGCGCCGCCACACGGGGGAGAACGGAGGCGCGCCAAGCAGCGGAGCCGGCGCGGGCAGGGACTTCGGCGGCGGGCACATCGCGAGCTGCCGCCACGACCTCAGCGCCCAGAGAGGGGGCACGTGCGGTGGTCGACGAGCGGCCCGGGAAGCAGGTGAGACGTCTGCTCGAACCCTCCCACGACGCGGTCTTCCCGGCGCTGTGGTCGGCCTGGATGACCCTGCGGCAGTCACTGGGGACCGACGCCATCTAGCGAAAGATACTCAGAGAAGGAATCTATCTGCCAGAGGTCGGGCGCCTCCAGATCGCCGACAGAGTGGACTTCAACCGACAGTATGCGTATCTGACGGCCATGGACGATTACGTGCGCCAACGTGGTCAGCGTGCGGAGCCATCCCTTCTGGTGAAGGTGATGCTCGGTTTAGAGCCCGCTCCAGAACAGATGCCGCCGGCGGAAGATGAAAGTGGCAGCGACTCCGAGGAAGAGGAGGAAATGGGGGAGGATGAAGGCTCCGAGGGAAGATCCCATCAGGGGAGCCCACGGGAGAGCGGCGAGGTGGCCGGCTCTGACAACGTTGATGTCACTGAGCTCCTTGAGGTCCGCTTCTATCCCTACTCAATCTGCTTCATCCATTCTCTTATGCAGCTTCTAACCCATTTCTCCATCTTTATCAGGAGCACACGGATGTTGGTCAGGCGTCCTCAGCGGGAGTAGGAGAGGCGCCAGCAGGACAAGGCGGGGGCCAGGCACCCATTATCAAATTGACAAGCGTGGAAGGGTCCCATGCTGCAACTGTTCCTGCAGCGGCCGGGATAGCGGAAGATGACGCTCTGAACTCCCGTAAGTCTCCTTACTTTACTGCTGGTGCTTGCCGTTGACGATCCGTGACTAACCACGGCATGCCCTGCACAGTGATCTCAACACCGGAGGCTCGTCGGGTTGCCGAACCCGGGCCATCCACGAGTGGACCAGTGGAAGACATGCCGCCTGCTCCGGAACAGGCTTCCCACACCGAGCCGGCCCCACCAACTGCTGATCAGGGGGCTGCGGACGCCGGCGGTGCTGACATCGGAGAGAGGTCGGGGGCTGACGAGGGTGTCAGCGCCGCTGGGGAGAGAGAAGAAGTTCGCCCGAATGTTGGGGAACCCATCCCTCATGAGGACCTCCCAGGGGCGGACCCTGCAGCAGACCTGCTGGCTGCCTTCCCTGCCTACCGGCCTGTAGACCCCGAGGAGATGGACGACTCAGACGCGGAGGCGGTCGAGGAGAGCCGGATAACGCGCCGCAGGGGGTGGAAGTGCATCCAGCGCTTCCTCAAGCGAGACCCGTCGGAGTGGCTGGGGCGCATGGGATCACTTCAAACCTGATTGCGCTTCCTGTGTGCCGGGGGAGCTGATGCTCAACGCCTCCATCTGACGGTCCGTGATTTCATGGCCGAAAAGATGCGCGAGAGCTGCCGGCGTGCCGACGTCACACAAAGTCGGGACATGTCGGAGAGCACGCGGGCGCTCCTCGCGGCGGAGCAGGAAGTCCGACGCCTCGAAGGGCAGGCGGCAGAGAAGGAGGCCTTCGTCGCAACGTGTACCGAGCTTGTGGAGCAACTAGCAGCCCAGCTGGTTGACGCCCAGGTACATCTGACGGAGGCGGGCCAACAGATGGTCACAATTCAGGTCGAGCGGGAGCGTGAATAGGCCAGAATCGACGAACTGCGTGCTGCGACCGCCGACGAAGAGAGGGCACGCAGAGAGCGAGAAGCAGCTCTGGAGGCCACCAGCCAAAGGGTAGCGGCATTAGAAAGAATCATTCAGCACGCTAATCCCTAAGGGCTTTGTTTTGCCGTTCCCAAAACATTTGCTTCCGCTACTTTGATCCATTTGTATGAATCAATATATTTATCTGCATCTTTTGGCTTAACATGCTCAACCACAATTCGTTGTCTTGCGGGAGTGTTAACCAAGCATCAGGCATCCATAATTGGGCCTGGATTTCTGGAGAAAAGAGGGAGGTCATTCCTAGGAAAGGAGACCTCAGACCTAATCAATGTATCATCCCCCCAACTTGTTCCAACACACGAGCGGGACGACGCTAGGGGCGTTGAGATTTTATCCGAACATAGGGAAATGAGAAAGAGTGAATCGCGTGTCTCGAATCCAGACATCCACACGGTCGGCCTTCCCGGAAATGCCCAAGACGGTAGGCGGACAGTGGATCGACCATAACAACTGCAATAGACGGACTGAAGGTAATCATTCATATTGCAGGAGGCGGACCACATGTCATCATGAATACCGCTTTGGGGGTTCCTTCAGACACAAGGGTGGAAATCCAGATCAACAGGGCATGCGAAGCGTGGGGCGAAGTGACGATTTGTTCGGACAGAATCCAACGCTCTCAAAATTGCGCCACCGTGGGGAAAGCGTATTAGGCGGATGCACTAATCTGGCCGTGAGTCACCCCAATTCTCAGACAGCACCTCTTTGACGAGGAAACCGTCGCTTCCCACCATTGCAATGGGGCATCCCGAGCTGAATCAAGGAGAATATCACAACTGCACCACTCTACCAGAAGCCAGGCCAGACGACCGGCGACGAGGAGGGGCGGGACTTAACGATCCCTGAGGCTGGACCCGAGTTGAGATGCCCGGGCGTTCCTACGTACTCCATCAGGATGGAGATCAAGCCACACGTAGTTCTGAGAGTGCAGTTTAACGTCATGCAGGACGTAGAATCCCGTTTAGGGGAGATCTTAGTTTTAGGGTCGTAGAGCTCGGACCATAGGGGTAGATCTTAGTTTAAGGTCTTAGAGCTCGGACCATAAGGAGAGATCTTAGTTTAAGGTCTTAGAGCTCGGACCATAAAAAGGAAAGATCTTAGTTTAAGGTCTTAGAGCTCGGACCATAAAAAGAGAGATCTTAGTTTAAGGTCTTAGAGCTCGGACCATAAGGAGGAGAGATCTTAGTTTAAGGTCTTAGAGCTCGGACCATAAGGAGGAGAGATCTTAGTTTAAGGTCATAGAGCTCGGACCATAAGGACCTCAAAGTACGCCACATCGTGGTCCTATCCCCTGGATATGCGAAGATGCACTGAGGGATAGTGTCAAGAGTGTCGAGGTTTCGCCTGGTCCGAATGGGAGGTGGAAAATGTGAATCATGCGGCCATTCACTCAAGGACTGGGGGCACCGGAGTAACGATATGGGAGTACTGCCGACCGTGGCGGAAAAGCAGCATCAATATCGCACTAACCATTGGTGGAATGAGGCAGAAAATGAGCATCGACCGCTCAATCGCAAGATTCATATCGATTTGCTGCCCGAGGCCATTGGGGGTACCGGCCCGAGTCGGCGAGAGAGCACTGAGGCATTGTGTCCGAACCGTTCACGGGGGCTCCACCCAGGGCGTAGACGATGGGTCCGAATGAAAGGGAGCACGAAGCCTGAAAAGTGGAGGAAACCTGACCAAGCGGATCCTGACCCTCCTGGCAATAAACCAGAGTACTCTTGACACCAGTGGACCACTGCAAGGGGTCGGGGAACACGCCTTGAGGGTGACCTGAAGGCGGCGGATTCCCCAGAGAAGGGGGAATCTCTAAGAGGTGGGGGGCTGGACCCGAAGTTTCAAACATCCGGGCGTTCCTACATATCCCATAAGGATGGGAATCAAGCCACACGTAGTTCTTGAAGCGCGGCGCAACACAATCGGGCACCAGCGCGGGGAGGAGTGCGGGTCTGACCCTCGCACACAGAAGGAGCGGCATTGGATATTTCTTGTTTGTCCTTAAAGATGAATGGTTTTTCTTTGTGCGGCGACATGCCTGTGATTGAGAAATCTCTGGCGTCGCCACAATAATCAAGCCAGGGAAGGCATTGATGAATGGCGTGGTTATTAACCAGTGCCCAACATGAGTGTCCCCTGAGGAGAACATCACGATGCAGTGCCGTTTCTCGTCGGGCGGCCAAGACGATCACAGTTTACGGTCGTGTGGTAGGACCAGACAACACAGTTTAAGGTCGTGTGGTTCGGACCATGGAGGAATCCGCTTATCGCGGTACGGCGGACACGGCGGAGGTGGGAACATACCCAGCCCTGCGGTCACGCATGATTCCAGGAGAAGAGTCTTGGGATAGGGGTCTGCGTATGTCCATCACCCGAGGGGCAGAGATGCTAGCCTCCAGATATACTGGGCCCAGAACGCGATTGTTCGGGAGACTCCTTCCTCCTTATGGGGACGAGGGTCCAGCTACGCATGGCCCTTAGGGAGGATATCCACATATATCCTTGGTGCTCAGATCATGGGAGCCTCGAACGACATCATTACCCTGGCTGGTCTGCCTAACGTGTAGAGGTGTACTGCAGGTCAGTATGAAGAGAGTGTCGAGATTCCACTACAACGCGCAAAGGCGGAGTGTGATGAGGACTGCGCAGCCAATGTTCAGAGCCTGAAAGAGCCTACATGGCGATCAAGGACGTTGCTGACCATATTCGCAACACAACATCCGATCGCGTCAGCCTAAGACGGGGCAAGAAAACGAGCATCAACTGCTCAAGCGCAGGATTCATATCGATTTGCGGCCTAAGACCCGCCGGTAAATCGACCCGGAGCGGTAGGAGAGCACTGAGGCATCGTACCCAAACCGCTAACGAGGATCCCTTTGAGTGAAGGCTCGAACAAGAGGAAGCGCGAGGCCTGACAAGCAACACATGACTTGTCGGGATTGAATCTGACACTACGAGTCATAGACCGAAGTACCCGAAACATGTTAACAGATCACCGGAAAGGGTCGGAGGACTCACCCTGAGAGCAACCAAAAGAGGGAAGATCCCCGTGATCAACCAAGAGACGGGGCTGGACCTGAAACACAAGCGTCCAGGCGGTCTTACGTATCCCATAAGGATGGGAATCAAGCCATACGTAGTTCTTGAGAGGCAGTTTAACGTCATGTAGGACGATGAGAGGTGTGAGGTGGTCCCACACACGGGGGAGGCGTACGGCGCGGCCAGTAGACCAACGCGAATGAGGACATAATCCCCCGCTCACGCGATACGCCTCGCACAAAAAGGAGGAAAACTTGGGCCACAGGCCCGACGCGGGATAGAGATTCCCGGGAAATGGGGTTGGGCCTGAAACATGTATGTCCAGGCGGTCCTACGTATCCCCTAAGGATGGGAATCAAGCCGCACGTAGTTCTTGAAGTGCAGTTTAACGTCATGCAGGACGAGAAAAGAAGGGGGGAGCAGAAGGCATCCCCAAACGTGGGGGGCGTACAGCGTGGCGAGCAAACCGACGTGAATGAGGGCATAGCCCCACGTTCACACCATACGCGGCACACCCGGAGGCAACTGGGCCAAGAGCCCGAGATGGGATGGAAATTCCCAAAGGATGGGGCTGGACCTGAAACATGAATGTCCAGACGGTCCTATGTATCCCATAAGGATGGGAATCAAGCCGCACGTAGTTCTTGAGAGGCAGTTTAACGTCATGCAGGACGATACGCTGGGCAGTTTAACGTCGTGCAGCTTGGACGTGGTACAGTTTAACGTCATGTTGGACAAATGCTAAACAGTTTAACGTCTTGTATCTTGGACGAAGATGCTTGGCAGTTTAACGTCTTGCCGCGCGGACGATGTGCTGGGCAGTTTAACGTCGTGCAGCTTGGACGTATGCAGTTTAACGTCGTGCAGGACGTGGTACACTCAGACAAAGTACTGTTTGAGGAACCTAGCGTTGGTGGGAGGAGTGAAACGCTCACCATCCATAGTCGCCAGGGAGTACGCGCCATTGGGATAGACCTTGTGGATGACAAAAGGTCCCTCCCATTTGGGCTCCAACTTGGGCGGCTTCCTGCCGGGGATCATCGGTGCTCTCAGGGCTAGCACTAGGTCACCCTGCAGGAAGGAGCGGAGGCGAACCTTCTTATTGAAAGCTCGAGCCATTCTGCTTTGATGCCTCTCCAAGTTGTGCAAGGCGCGAAGTCTATTCTCATCCAGTGCCTCCAACTCGACTAGACGGGCTTCAGCAACTCTGTCCGGCGCTTGCTGGTCGCAGACCGCAGTGCGCAAGGACGGTAACTGGATCTCGATGGGAAGGACGGCCTCAGCTCCATACACCAGGGAATAAGGGGTCATCTGGGTGGAATTGCGAGTCGTCGTCCGATAAGCCCAGAGGGCGTTGGGGAGCTTGTCCGGCCAACTCTTCTTGTTCTGACCAACCATCTTTTGCAGAATGTTAGAGAGGGTTTTGTTAAACGCCTCGATCTGTCCATTCGCCTGCGCATGATAGCGAGATGTATGGTTTGAGCGAATGTTATACTTGGCGTACAACTTCTTCAACTCGGCTGCTCGGAAATTGGTTCCGTTATCCGTGAGGATAGCGTGAGGCACTCCAAATCGATAGATGATGTTGGAGGTCACGAAGTCAGCGATCGAACAGGATTTGACCTCTCTGAGCGGAATCGCCTCTGCCCATTTGGAGAAGAAGTCCGTGGCGGTCAGAATGAACCGGCACTGGCGAGCTGTCGCCGGTGGGTAAGGTCCCACAACGTCCAGACCCCAGACTGCAAAGGGCCAGGAATACCTAGTGGTATGGAGAGGCTCCGGCGGCCGATGCACAAAGTTCGCATGAACCTGGCACGCATGGCACCTCCTGGCATACTCGATGCAGTCATGGATCATGGAGGGCCAGAAGTATCCCAACCTCCGAATCTAGTGGGACAGCTTCGGCCCAGTCTGGTGGGCGCCACATGAACCAGCATGAACCTCTTGCATGACTCGTTGGATCTCAACTCCCTGAAGGCAACGGAGGAGGAAAACCATCAAATCCGCGTTTGTAGAGGATCTGCTCCAGGCCGGGGCTGCTCTGGAGGACAAACTGCGATGCGCGGCGTCGAACTCGCTCGCGCTCGGCCCGATCCGATGGAAGAATGCCATGTTGGAGGTACTCAACCAAAGGGGTCCTCCAATCAGGGGCTGATCCGACTGTCATATCTGGGGTACTCGGGGCTCCGGGCATAGGGGCATCCGTGGTGAGATTACTTACCAACGGGCCGCGATCTTCTTCCGGGATAACGGGAGCGATGAGCCTGCGGCGCGTCACGCGGACGATCAGGTTGTCCTATTCAGGCTCCGCAAGTGACGCAGCAAGGCTGGCCAAAGCATCTGCTCGACCGTTCTGCGACCGGGGAATATGGACAATTTCCGTCCGAGAAGGGAACCGGGCCATCAGAAGGAGGGTGCACTCCAGAAATGGCACAAGTTCCGGCTTCTTGACAACAAAGTCGCCATTGATCTGCTTAACGACCAGCTCGGAGTCCCCTTTCACGCACAGACAGGGCACGTCGATCTCGAGAGCCAACTCGAGGCCGGTGATGAGGGCATGGTATTCCGCCTCATTGTTGGTACAGCCCTCTGACAACAGGAACGAGTATGGCAGCACGGCTCGCTCCGGGGTAATGAAGACGATGCCCAAGCCCACTCTGTTGATCTTAGGATTATCGAGTCTTCTACCGGTGGGGCTCCGGGAGGCACCGTCAAAGTTCATCTGCCAGCATGGATCGGCTCGATCAACCGAGAGAATGGTCTCATCAGGAAAGCCTAGATCCAGCGGCTGATCCGCGGAGGTCGGGTGAGCTGCCAGAATGTCTGCCAATGCTTGCCCTTTGATGGCCTTCTGAGACACATACCTGATGTCGAAATGCTGGAGGATCACAGCCCACCGCGCTAGACGGCCAGTCAACATAGGCCGGCTCAGGATATATTTCAACGGGTCTACCCGAGAAACCAACTGTACCTCATGGTGCTGCAAGTAGTGCCGTAATTTCTGTACGGCAAATACGAGCGCCAGGCAGCTCTTCTCGATGGGGGAATACCTAACTTCCGCATCGAGGAGCATGCGACTGAGGTAATAGAGGCCATTCTCCGTTCCCTCATTGTTCTTCTGGGCGAGAAGGGCACCCAGGGACCGTTCCAGGGCGGTCACATAGAGGACCAGCGGCTTCCCGGATACAGGCGGCATCAGAACCGGAGGCTGAAGCAGGTACTGCTTGATTTCCTTGAAAGCGGTCTGACACTCTTTATCCCATACATAGGTGGAACCTTTCTTCATGAGCCGAGAAAAGGGCTTACACTTGCCGGCCAGATTCACGATGAATCGGCGTATATAGGCTAAGTGGCCTTGGAACCCTTGCAGTTCCCGGATGGTACCTGGGGGAGGCATCTGGCTAATCGCCCTGATTTTCTCTGGGTCGATCTCAATACCCCGGTATCTTACCAGAAATCCAAGGAACTTTCCGGAGGTGACCCCAAAGGCACACTTCAACGGGTTCATCTTCAGGCAGCGAGACCGGAGGAAGCCGAACACTTTCTCAAGATCTTTGAGATGGTCCTGACACTGGTGCGATTTGACAACCAAGTTATCGACGTAGCATTCCACCAGTGTGCCGAGGATTGGCTTGAATATGCGGTGCATCTCCCGTTGATAGGTGGCACCTGCATTCTTCCGGCCGAAGGGCATGACCCGGTAGCAAAAGGTACCTTGGGGGGCCCTGAAGGCAGTGAACTCCTCATCCTCAGGGGCCATCCGAATTTGGTTGTATCCGGAGTATCCATCCATGAAGGAGAGGGCTTGGAACCCTGCCGTGGCATCAATCAACAGCTCTGTCACTGGAAGGGGAAAATCATCCTTCGGACAGTGGCGGTTGAGATCGCGGAAGTCGATGGAGACTCTAATCTGCCCGTTCTTCTTCCTGACCGGCACAATGTTGGCCAGCCATTTGGGGTACTGAACTTCCCTCACGAAGTTGGCTTTGATAAGCTTGTCAACTTCGGCCTCAACCATGGCACCGTGGGACGGGTGCATCTTCCTGGGAGGCTGCTTGAACCCGCGATGGTTCGCCGGGAGACCAAGGCGGTGGACGGCTACCTGAGGATCTAGCCCCGACATCTCGTCATAGCCCCAAGCGAACACATCACGGTGCTGCCTGAGAAAGTCCACGTACTGCTGCCGCTCCTCAGAGGGCATGGCGGCACTGACCAATGTGGGTCTTGGATCTGCTTCGGTTCCAAGGTTCACCTATATTAACTCATCGACCGTGGCGGGGACGCCCTCCTCAAAGGCTGGGGGTGCGTCTTCCACATCCTCTCCACTCGGGGAGGGATCTTCCACGGGAGAGACTGCGTTGGAAACTGCATTGGGGCTACCAGATCCTGTTGGGCCACTAGTGCTAGCGCGGGCGGTCGCGGTCATCTCATCAGGAGACTCGCGGGCCGTCGAGACCATGGCGACGTCCAACCGGTGAATCGGGAGGACGTAAGCGTCATCCAGACTTGCCCAGGGATCACTTGCAACAGCGACAGGCTCAACCTCACCTACCAGGATCTGCTTATCCTTGCTCTTGTAATAGTTCGCGTCCAGATAGCGGGCTTCACACGAGGCAAAAGGAGAGGCATCTCCTTGAATCACGCCTACTCGACCATTAAGGGAGTATTTGAGGCATTGGTGGTATGACGAGGGAACCACCGCGTGAAGGTGGAGCCATGGCCTGCCCATCAATGCGTTATACGCAGTGTCCTGAGAGACTACCATGAATTCGGTGTTGGCAACCAAGTCACCGAACTGGGTCTTCAAACGTATCTTGCCGACCGGGGTTTGCTCGGTGCGGTCGTACCCCTGGATCCTGAGGTCGGAGGGAATCAAGTCATCCTCAGACAACCCCAATCTCCGGAGCGTCCGAGTTGGAATCAGGTTAATCCCGGACCCCGTGTCGACAAGACATCGCCGGACTTCAAGGCCATTGAACTGGCCAGTGACATACAGCGGACGAATGTGTCCCTGTATAGGAGGGTCTTCATCCTTACCAGAGAACGAGATAACTGCCTGACATTCGGCGTCCTCGATCGTTTCGGCGTGAAAGGCCTCTGCAGCCGCAACCTCTGTCTCAAACTGGAGGGGGATCTTCAGGGCTTCAGCGAGTGCCTCGCGCATCTCAGATGACATGCGCAGAGCCTCAAGGATGGAGAGCCTTTCTGGGATGTCGGCCAAGTGATTCAGGACATCATACTTTTTGGCCAAGCGCGAGCCCCTGGTTGCAGGAGGTTGCTCTGCGGTTGGCGGCATGACGGGCCTTGCCGGTTGGATCGGCGGCCGACTGGTACTTGGCGTATCTCGCTGTTCACTGGTTGCAGTCCGGGAAATGGTCACCGTACTGAGGTCAGGAGGCCGGGATGGACCCGTGGCAGGGCGGAGCTGGTCGTGACGCGGCTGAGGAGGTTCTGCCTGGTCCCACACCACAAACAGCGGCGGAGGCGAATCCGTCATCCCCGAATGGGGGGGCGGCGCACGTTGTGCTCGGTTTTGAGCCTGCTGCCTAGTCTCAGTGGCGTGTACGGCCTGGCTGGAGGTACCAACGGCTGTGCCCCGGCGACTCCTGCTGCTGCGGTTCTTCCGACGGTGGCGACGACCGGGGACACTAGGGAGGTCCACCTGGTGTTCTTCAACGTCGGGAACCGAAAAGGGATTTAGCAGCTCGACGGTATTAACCGAAGCGTACCCAACACCGTCATCGGACGAATCATCCATCACCGGGCGGATCCGAGGAGGGACCCCCATCTCCGGGGGCATGAAATCGCCGAGAGTGCGGGATAGTGGCGGAATCGGCGGGGCGCGCTCTTCCTTCTTGCGCTGCCGCCGTTTGCTCCTCTTGGAAGAGGCAGGCTGGGACGACGATGCCGAAGCAGAACCCGCAGATTCTGGGGGCTCAGGCTGATTCAAGCACGCACGGATGATTCCATGGGCGCGAATGGTCGTCTTGCGGGCCATCCAGTTATTATACTTCTGGGATCCGCGGTCGGAGACCAGCTGCCATTCGTCCTCGTTGCCACTATCGTCATCTGATCCCACGAACACGCCCGCCACTTGTGCTGGAGCTGGGCCCAACCTGATTACATTGTTGTTAATCTGGTCTTGGAGCCAATCCTTAAACACATAGCACCGCTGGATGGTGTGCCCCAGGGCCCAATGGTAGGGGCAGTAGCGGGGGTTATTCGTAAGATGTGCCTCCTCTGGCCTCCAACACTCAGGCAGTCGCACAATCCTCTGCTCCAGGGCGCTCCGGAAATAACCGGGGACCTGATCCTCGTGGAATGAGTAAGTCAGGTGTTGCGAGCCCCTGGGAGCGTGGTCTTGACGAGGGGCTGGAGGGGCCGGCCGAGGAGGTGGACCTTGATTATCTCGCCTGGGTTGTGGCGGTACATTACGTGGAGGGGCCGGCCGGTTCTGGGGCTGCCGCTGCTGGGCCGGGAACTGAGCCCGTGGAGGCGGATTCCTGTGAGGCTGTGGAGCTGGCCTCGCCGGCAGCAGCTCCAACGGCCTGGGGGCCTCTATTTGGGCAACAGCAGCGGGCTCAGCCCTGCTGACTATCCTTGCATGAATCATAGGAGGTAGCGGGTGTGCCTGGCTGTCCTGTTGCAGGGCTTCCTCAAGACGTTGAGCTTTGTCTGAGAAGTCCCTGAACCCTCCGGGGTAATTCTGAGTGATCAGGGAAGGGACCAGCTCGGTCTTGACGTTCCCAACGCACATTGTCAGCAACTTCTCCTGAGTCAATGGCATGTCAAGGGAATACGTGAGACCCTTCCATCGGGCGACGAAGTCCGCGACTCGCTCATCAGGCCTCTGCTTGCACTTGAAGAGGTCTGCGATACTTGTCTTCCGGGTCGTGGAACTGAACTGGTAGAGGAACTGTCTACGGAGGTCCTCCCAGCTGGTTACCGACCCGACGGGGAGCTGGCTGTACCAGACAAATGCTGGCCCTTCCAGTGTCTGAACAAAGCAGCGAAGCTTAGCGGCCTCTTGCTGCGCCGGAGTCCCCAACATAGGCCCGCACCTCGAGTTGAAGTGGGCTAAATGCTGTGGCGGATCTCCAGTCCCGTTGAAGGGAGCGAAAGTGGGATTCCCGAATCCCGGAGGCGCCGGCATGTCATCCACCCATGCTGGGTAGGGCTTGCTGTCCGGTGGGATCGCCACCTGCCGAGTCTCCAAGGCCTCCAAGCGGGCAATGAGTGCCGCCATCGGATCGTCCGGACATGGGTTCCAGTCCTGGCGAGGATCTCTAACCACGAGCGCATTTCATGGCCCTTCAATCGGGTCGTCGACCGGGTCGTCGAACTCGGCAGCTCGTGGGACGGTGGGCGGAGCGGCCCTTGGGGCAGCGAGAGGAATCCGAGCGGGGTCTCTCAGGTAGTCACGCCGCTCCGGAGGGTGTGGTGAAACATACCGCGCCCTCTTGCCGTAGGCAATGGCCTCTCTCCTGTCGGCGAACACGGCGTAATCACGGTTGCCCGGGAGAGTCTCGTCGAGGAGCGGTTGTTCCGGTCCCTGCTGTCCTGGCCTAGGATCACCGTAGTCAGGCTGCCGTTCTGCAGCGCGCTCGGCGAGGAGCTGGTCAACCAGCTTCTTCTGTTCGGCGAGCTTCTGACGTAGCGTAGCCTTCTCGGGATCCTCCTCTGCCCTCTGCATGGAGGCAGATGGGTCGGCGGGCTTTATAGCCTCGCTGTGCTCTTTTCCTTTGCTGACGTTTCGGCTCAACGTCAGTGCTTCAGTTGGTGCGGGGAGCCCCAGGAGGTTCCTCTGATGACGAGTGACTCTCACCGATGGCTCTGACGACGGCTTGTCTTCGGGGGGGAAACCCCCGTTGAGAAGTTCCAAGTCGTTCCCCTCTCCCGACAGGTCAGCCATATTGACCGTTTCTGTCCCTGGGGATATACCCTCAGGGCCACCCAGCGAATCGGGCTGTCAGCGAATCACACTGAAGCGTAGGGCAGCGTACTGCCCCCATCCATGGATATACACGTGGGGAGTGGCTTCCTCGATAACTTTGCGGAGTACTTGAAAACACTCAATGCATCGTTGTTGGAGGGCCTCGTGGTGCTCAAATGACCCGGGGTGCCGAGCCGCGGGGAGCATGGCCAGGTCAATTTGATGGCACTGCTCACCAATATCCTCCAGGTGCACTTGACTCCCAGGGTATGGCATTTGTAGGCGGTGAAGACAGGAGCGAGTCTCCCGGAGAGTTCGGCGGAAGCATTCGAACTCATCCGGGGTGAGCGATTCGGGTGCATCAAAGCCCTGTCCTGCGACTGGCCAAAACTTCTCAGGGAAGTGGCCCTCTGCAAGGACGGTCCAGAAGTTCCACGACTCAAACTCGGGACCCAGATCTCCTTGGTCCTCTTCAATGGCTGGGAACGGACGGGGAACCGGCAGTGGTGCCGAGGCGGGCCGCCGGGCTGACGGGCTGGCCGGCGGTGAATACGGCGAACAGGCCGATTGGCCTCCATATCCCGGGCCGCCCTCTGAGGGTGGCGGTGCCCTGGCTACCACATCACGATAGGACGGGCCGGTGAGCGAACATCCTGCCGTAGCATCGGTGCTCGCCGAGGGTGCACCAGATCGTGGTTCGACCGTCGGTCCCCAGAAAAAGTCTCCGGCTTCTCCGATCGAGACGGAAGGCACTTCCGGAGGGGCCGGTACCAACCGCAAGCTTGATCCTTGGGGGTCTACCAGGCCCTCGTTACTCTGGATATACCTTCGGAGAGAAGTGGGGAACACATCGATCTCGCTCTCGGGGAGCACGAGGCTGACGTGCCGCATTCCTACCCCTGCCCTTGACTGGCGGGATTGGGGAAAGGGCTCTGTCGCCGAATCGTACTCCGCCTCTGAACCAGAGAAGCGAACCGGTCGGATCTCTGTCCGGAATTCCGTAACATTCTTCCCTCGGCGTCGACGCCTTGCCTTCCTGCCCCTGGGTGGTTCTTCGGGGCAGGGCTGATCTCTGTCCTGGCGTCCTCCGGCCGCACTGGTGCTGGGGCCAAGAGGACTGGAAACCAAGGTGCGAGGGGCACCGGGACAGATATCAAAGGGGACGCGGGGAGAGATGATTCCGGGCAGGCCTCCGGGCCGGGATCGGAAGGCGGGGTGACCCATGCCTCTTGGATCGGCCACACGGAGTAAATCCTGTTGGTGAATAGCGCTACCGCGAGGTGGTCTGCGGTGGCTATTGTCGGTACCAGCAACCGGGAGAGTCAACCCAACCTGCCTTTGGGGCGGTCGGGGCCTCGATCCAGGTCGGGCATAGAAGTGCCCCCGCTCAGGATGCGCAGGGGCCTGGTGACTGGAGCCAGCAGTGGCCTGAGCCAACGCGGCCGCCGTTGCCAGGGCCCCAAGGTGGGCATCCTCTTCCGCTCGTCCCCGACGTTGGCGTCGGGACAGACGAGTCGGGATGAGCGGCGCGGGCAGGTGGAGAGCCCGCTCTTCGACTTGAGAGGCATGGCGACGGTGTCGCCGTGGCCTGGCGGGAGTCCTTACCGTAGATCCCTGGAGCGAATCCCGGATAGGGTGATCCCGGGCATCTTCCACCTCATCCGCATAGGGAAGGGAACTGTCAGAGCGCTCCGGGGATAAGCTCCCGAAGCGGTTGGACGTTGAGGTAGGCAGCGGTGCCTCCCTGCGCGGCCCTCGGGGGCAGCGGTGGTGGCAAGGTGCAGCCTCCTCAAGGTCTAGGCGAGCCATGTCCCTAGTGGGGATGACTCCCTCTTCCTCATATCTCCGCACCAGGGTGTTGATCACCCTTCTCTGGATGACCTCCGAGGGGGAGAGAGGGCGTGGTTGTCCCGCAATTGCGGCTGCTGGGACGGCTGTGGAATGGGCGGGACCGCGCGGAGTAGCCGCGTCGGTGTTTCCCCTACCCCTGCGCCAGTGGGCGGGTGGCGATCAGGAACTGGATCGGGCGACCTGATTTCTGAAAGCAGGGAGAAGGACCCATTAACACTGACAGGAAAAAGGAATCGACAACCAACCATTAGCGCCACGACGCCTTCCGTGGGGGGAACCCAGGCCCTCGACGTTGCGAGACGGAGTGCCCGATGTCCCTTCCCCAGCCCCTGGCGGGTAAGACTGAATGCTTGGCCGGGCAACATGCCGGTCTTCCAACACCTCTGAAAGCCATCGGTCCTCATATCGAGGAGAAGAGATTCACGTCGGGTTCACCATTTTTCTGTTTCGGTGCGGATGTGCGTCAGGTTACGCTGTTCCGCCAGGACGCGTTCGCGCGTGCACCCGTCAACCCGAGGGGATGGGCGCGCGGCTTGTGGTCCCGCAGTCCCGCTTTCCAAAGGCGGGCGACATCCGTCCCTTATTCAGGGGCGTCTGCTCCTTGATCGAAACCGGGATGATGGGATGTCGGCTCCTCCTTCCTTGGACGTCTCCTCGGAACTCGTCGCCTAATCCGGGTCTCCCTCATAGATTTAAGACATGCTCGTGAATCTCGTTCCCGGCGTCATACCTTCATGGACACCGGTTAATTACGCTGCTTCCGCCCGGACGCTCCAAGGAGTCTGGTCGGGGCAGTAACCTGCGGTGAGGAGGCCGGGTGGCTCTGGGTGCTGGGGGCGTGTCGTAACACTGCGGCTCTGCACGTCTGTCTTCCGTCCCTAATAGGGCTTCTCGAAGGCATGATGGCCTGAGGCATCCCACACTGGGTGCGGGGAACTGTGTCCCCTGAGGTTTTCCTCAGCTTCCCATGTTTAACACGGGGTACGCCGTGAGTTTAACGTCCAGCGGGGACGGCATCGGACTGATCAACACGAAGAGTGGATCAGATGACAGAACCCCTTGCGGGGAACCTCCGACGCTGGGGCCAACGCATGGGCGGCTTCCCAAGTGATATGGAGTGGAGTGAAGTGGCATGACCCCACCGGGATGTGGCGCCCGGGTAAGGATCAGGATGGATGATGGAGTGAAGAGCTTGAACCCCGTAGGGGCTTCCTACGTACCGCGCGTTAGCACGGATCAAAGTCAACGTAGTTCGGGCATACAGTTTAACGTCATGCTGGACATCGGCAAGCCGACTCACGAGGAGGTCAAGGCCGCCGGGCGGAGGATTGAACCGAACCACCTCGCACAGAGGGAGATGGAACGGCCGGGTGGATCACAGTTTCACGTCATACTGGACGATAAAAGGAGAAATGGAAAAAGGGGATGTGGGGAGGCACAGTGGAGATACACACGGGCAGTCTCCCATAGGGGCGGATTCATAGGTGAATCGACGCAAGCGTGAACCCTGGAGGGGTCCACTGATGGACGAACCGACGTGAATACGACTGGGACGACCAGGTGGTGGGATTGAACCTCAGGGAGGCTTCCTACGTACCCTGTTTAGAAGACAGGGATCAAAGTCCACGTAGTTCATTCTGTCAGGACTTACGCACTTGAGGCAGCCCGGATGCGGCAAAACTCAGTTGGAAGAGACTTGGACTGAAAGTAGGAGACACCTCGATCTCAGTCACACCCTCTACTGGCTTCAGCAGTGGGGAGGCGCAATGGAGATACACATGCGCGGCCCCCCACAAGAAACTAGGGGTTTGTAATACCCTACCCCCGTAGGGAAAAGCCGCTCCCATTAAATCGTCCCTAAAGAGGGACAATCCCGACATCCCTGCAGAGACGAGCGGGCGGGGGCCACATCCATACCGGGGGGACCCTGCGTGCGGGGCACGGGATCGGGTGATGCGGACGGTTTAGCGTCTGGCCAGACGAAGTACAGTTTAACGTCGTCTGTTGAGGATGAAGCGGACGGTTTAACGTCTTGCCGGACGAAGTACAGTTTAACGTCGTGTGTTGAGGACGAAGGTGCTTGGCAGTTTAACGTCTTATAGCGCGGAAGTGGTACAGTTTAACGTCATGTTGGACGGATGCAGTTTAACGTCATGCGGGACGAATGCACAGTTTAACGTCGTGTTGGACGAATGCCGTTTAACATCATGCGGGACGATGCACAGTTTAACGTCATGTTGGATGAATGCAGTTTAACGTCATGCGGGACGATGGATTGCCGCTGATGGGTCCGTGTCACTTCGCGCGAGCCTGGAGGGCCGCACGGGAAGACAACGCACGGTGCGGGCACCCAGGATGAAGATCATCGGGCGCCACGCAGGCGGGTACCCTCAGGGGGTCAAGGGGGGCGACCCTGGCGGATTGCGCGCAAAAGAGGAGCTTTGCGCGCAAAACAGCGGGTCGGCGCGCAAAATGGCGGGCTGGCGCGCAATCGGGCCAGCCCTTTGCGCGCGGATGATTGAGATTGCGCGCACCGGGCTTCGGGTAGCACGCGGGGGCAACGGCTCATTCTCTAACGAATGGCCACTTTGAAAATGGGGGGTGCGCGCAATCGGGCTGGATTGCGCGCACCCGGGGGAAATTGCGCGCAAGAGGCTTCTTTTGCGCGCAAAGGCCTTCGGGTTAAGGATTATTCAAAGGAAAGGAGCCAAGGGGATTGCGCGCGAAGGCGAACCCCAAGGCTCTATTGCGCAAAAGAAAGGAGGTTACCTGAAGATCGACATTGCGCGCGGAAGGGGTTGGATTGCGCGAACGAGCGACGCTTCGGATTCTGGCAACCTTCAAAACGTCGGGGGTCGCCTTATATTTATAGGCAACCCCGGGCGCGGAATCCGGTCTCGGGCACGGAATTCCCTTCGCGGGCGCGGAATGAGGACCCGGCGCGCAAGGGAGCCGCGCAGGCCACGGGCGCGCAAAATAGCGCGCCGGCCCAGCGCATTGCGCGCATCCCGGGAGGATTGCGCGCCGCAGCTCAACTTTGCGCGCGGGCCTCTGAAATTTCGCGCAAGTCCTCTGGGCCCTCCGGAACGTGCCTCTGACTCCAAATATCACTTCGCTTTCCGCATCCGGAGCTTCGTTTGGGAACAACGGACTTTTCCGGCGTCTACAGTGTCCCAACAAGGGTTGGTCAAACACATACTTTTATTGAGTCTTTCCCTTAATCAAGTAACAGAAGGCTTGGTCTGACTTAATATGGTGTTGAGGGATTTTAATCTTTTATACATAGTTTCACATTATCACATGCTTGTTAATATTAAGTGATGCTTGCTTAAGTGATTAACCATGTTCCAATAATGTTTATGCATAGTCCGGTTTTTATTTTATTCCATCTTTGAATGCTTGTTTATTTTATTAACTATGTGATCGCGACAACACACACATAATAAACCATGCAATTTAGACAGAAATAAAATAATACGGCATGATCATGAGCTTCTATTGGTTATCTTATCTAGCGGTTTTGATAAGCTATCCCTGACCTAGGGAAAACACATTGAACTCGATGGTTCGTGTTTTGCAGCTCCCACCTATACACCATTGTATCTTCTTGCGTTGGTTTTTCCTCGACTTCGGGATTTTAACCGTCTCCTCTGGCTTGGGAGATCCTCCATTACATGGGTTTACATTAAAGAAACCATGGGCACACAAGCCCCTATATTTTATTGGAAGAAGGCTCGCAAGCCAAAAAATTTAAATTAAATAAATTTAAATGAAACCATACACATACAAAGGGTTCTTGGTCTAGCTCATGATCATCCATAGCATGTAACGACATTTACGCATATTTAGAATTCAAATTCTTTTAATCGTTCTTTCATTTATGATAAGTCGCGCTCGAATTCAATTAATTATGATATTATAATTAATTAATTCTTTATCCTAAATTCTTTTCTGAATTTCCTTGAGATTCTTCTCGTCCATATTCCTTGTATGAGTCTTTGTACATTGGAGGAAACCTAGTGAAATTCCATTTCTGGAAAGTACACGGCGTGTAGTTTATAATTACACGACGGGTATTTCTTTTCACCCTTTATCCAAAGTACACGCTGAGGGCTTTGGCGTGTTTTCTCTACTTTGTAAATTTTGGAGTACACGACATGTAGATGAATCATACATGGCGTGTACTTCCTTGTTACGTGGTAACCGGCCTGGCAATACCATGTACACTGTATGTGGCTAATCCTTGTACACAGTTTCACCTGGGCTGAAACAGACTACACAGCGTTTTGATCCAACATACATGCCGTGTATTCTGGTTCCATGCGCCGCTCAATTATGGTCAACACGACATGATTAATACTTAGGCATATTCAATTCACACGGCATGGTTTGGTGGAGAAGTTCCGGTTCATTGAACCTAAGTACACGGCGTGTAGTTTTAATTACACGCCGTATAATCCCGTGTTGTACAGACAGAAAGAGCGGGTACTCCGGATGAGTTCTTCATTTTTATTTTAATCAAAAATTAAAATTAAAAGGCCATTTCTATGTATTTAATCGAGAAACAAAGGAGGAAGAATAGATCTCATTTATTCAGATTTATAGAATGATTTATTTCGAATTGAATCAAATATAAATGTGTAAATTATCAACGAAAATTAAATAACTATAATCAATGGTGTAACCTACCTAGGATACCATTTGAAGGTTCCGGGCGCAGCAGAAGCACGTGGGTGGATGTTCCCACTTGGCTTTTTGTCATTAACAATGATCAATCCAGGATTAATACGACGATAAACACCAGTCACCACAGATTGAAACACAGAAATGGACAAAGAAATGGAATGTCCCGGAACCACAAAGTAGGATCGTTACAGATTGATTATAATTAATTTAATCTATTGAAAAGAAATAACTTTTGGGTGTTCTTTCTTCATTGATGTTCTCGATCACGTTCTGATGTGATTCGTCATTGCGTAATAGAATCCAAGTGTAGACTTCCTCTAGCGGTGATCCGCACGTGTACCTCGTATCTCAGGACGTCGCCAAAGGAGTCTCCGAGTTCTAGCATGGAGAAACCTTTGCTTGCGTTGTCTGCCTTAGATCGTCTTGATCCGATGGAAGATCATCTCTCTCATTCTTGAGAGCGTTCTTGGAGGAAGATGTTCTTTCGGCCTTGAAAGAATTCTCCAGAATTGTTGTGAACAACAATTCTCTTGTGTGTAGAAAAAGAGTTGGGGTTGTGAGGATATTTATAATCAGGTTTGAGGCTATAGAGTTATGACAATAAATAAACGTGTTAAGCATTTTATTTATTTCATTGACTCTTATTTAAAATCCCCATGTCGAATAATTAATTCCTTGACATGCACCCATGCTGATTATAATAAATATCATTTAAAACAATATTATATCCTCAAAATCCCGACTGGAAAAACTACACGGCATGTATTAATAAATACATGGTGTGTACTTGTTTTTCATTGAAAACTACACAGCGTGTACATTAAATGTACACGGCGTGTATATCTTGTTTTCATTTCCTTATTCCTCCATAATTAAAATGATTTATGCTTCCTTGAAAAATTATTAAACAACATACGAGAATAATCTTTATTCAACTTGTGATACTTGAATACACTTAGTGTGTGACCCTCTAGGCCTCTTTATCGTTGGCATTATGCGAGCTTGCCTAAAGTCCAAGATTACTTTCTAGAAACAGGTCAATGCACCCAAGATAAACAAGTTGACGCTGAATTGACGTATCACCTCATACAAATGCTTACTATGTAATTTAATCCCTTTGTCTCAATATCTCATCAAGCAGGTTTCATGGTAGTGTCATAAACCTATATGCTTGATCTGTCGTTCTTTGACTACCTAAAATAAACTCTTCGTTTAAACCATGGACATGGAATTTAATGCGACAGTTCTATTTCAATCAAAGGGCTGAGATATCAACTTCCATAAATGGAAGGGACAAATCCTTCCTTGACTTATCCATTAATAACATGTCACTCGTGACGCACCCAACGTACCCTACTACCCGCCAACTGTTTTCATGGCGGTTTTCATTAGTAAATCTAAGTGCGCGAGTCATGACATGAGTTAATGATAATCTTCTAGTCTAAGGACCAATACACACGCTCGTAGATAACAATGTCCAATGACACCAAGACATGAGGAATTGCTACTGGCGGGTCTGTTCTAATAATCTCTCATCTTGAAGATTACAAAGTGTGAACTCCATGAGAGAGAGTTTTGTCTTCTTACGAGTACTCACACATGACAGTCTATATACCATGTGTCCTATCATAGTATTTCATCCAACCATAGAACTTTATTTAAGAATATTGTTATAGCATTTCAAGGTTATCATCATAGCGGGGATTTTCCATGACCTTATCAATGCAACAATTATCCAAGACATTATTATATTATAGTCAAGAAAAACAATGAAGAATATATGATAAGTGAACATTCATGTAGTCAAAGTACAAAACAGTTGGTTCTCAGGACACAAACCCATACTTACACCTACATTTTGTACTATCCATCTAGGATCTGATGATTTTGTTCCTTCATCTTCCACTACAATGCATGAAAATCACTTATAGCATGAATCAGAATAGACACATCCTTCAAAGGCCACTAACCAAATATATCCCACAGTTCGATCAGATCCTATTAAGAAGCAAGCATTATGTTTTTTATTAAAATTTTATCAAAAAATATCACCTCATTTTTATCCTATTGAATAGTGGCTTATTTCCTATTTCCCCCTTTTATTTTATTTAGAGGTACCTTTTAGTAGGTGATGTGGGAGCACCTATTTGAGGGAATCCTGGACTTTCCAAACACAAATAATGGTGGATTATAATGAATATAATCAGATGATAGGTAAACAATTTAGGCAATGTTGAAGTTCTATGTATACTTTATACAAGTATCACAATATCATTCTGGTGGAACCAATCCTATGGAGACATATCGGTAATGACATAAGGACATATCATGGGTGGAGATATGGGGAATAAAATTAGTTAAATGTATATCTATATTATTGAATTATTTTAAGGAATTAACATGTTTCTTTCAGTGTCAATTTAACTTTATCTAATTTTATTCTTCTAAGGATGCAAGAATAATGGATCTAGGTGAGTTATGGTGATCATATATGCACGAGTTATATGTTTATTGGAGGAGTAGAATCCTTTTTTAGAGGGTGTACCCATATTCCTTCACTATCCAACAACATAATATCAAAAAAATGATCTTATATTGGAAGAGTGATGATTTTAAGGTATTCCGAATCTTTAATAGTTTTCATATAAAATTTATTTTTTATTACCTGTATAGATTTTTTAAGATGCATTGGTAAAAAAGAACAATGATTCAATGACGTAGCTGCACACATTGGGGTGCACTAAAATAAATGATAATGATAAATGTAACATACTTTAATATGAATTGAAATAATATCTAGATTTATATTGTCACATGTTAGCTTTTCATGCTGAAATTTAACTTTTATTATCATTAATCCCTTTAATATGTGTCTGAAAATACCCAATTAAAATAGACTAATGGCCAATTGTCCTAATGAACTAATGTCTGAATGGCCTAATGGCCAAATGGGAAATTGTCCTAATGTAAAATTCACCTAATGGCCTAATGTCCAATTGGAATAATGGACAAAACAATTGGCCAATTGGCCTAACATCCTAATGGCCAATTATCCTAATGACCTAACAACCAATTATCCTAAAGTCCTGATGTCCAATTTTCCTATGACCAAATGGTAAATTGGCCTAATGGAATAACGACCAATTGGAAAATTTGAATAATGGCCTAATGGTCAAATGGTCTAATGACCTATTGTCCAATTTTCCTAACGGACTAACATCCAATTGCCCAATTCTCATAATGGCATAGTGGAAAAATAGAAAATTGGATAATAAGCATATTGGCCTAATGGACAATTGGACTATTGGATAATTGGCATAATGGACTAATGTCTAATTGGCCTAACAACCTAATGTCCTAATGGCCAATTGGACTAATGAACTAAAGGACTAACAACTAATTGGAAAATTGGCCTAATGGCCTATTGGAAAATTGTAATAATGGCCTCAGGGCCTAATGGTCAACTAGAATAATGTCATAATGTCCAATTGGCCAAATGGAATAATGGAAAATTGGACTAACGACCTAATGGGGCATTGTTCTAATAACATAATGGACAGTTGGACAATTAGCCTAATGGCCTAATGACTAATTTCTCTTGCAACCTAATGGGATAATGGCCAATTGGCCAATTGGACTAACAACCTAATGGCCAGTTTCCCAATTCTCTTAATGGATTAACGGGAAAAATGTCAATTGAAAAATTGGCCTAATGGCCTAATGGAAAATTGGCCTATATTACTAATGTCTAATTAGCCTAATGACAAAATGGCAAATTGCATTAAAATTTATACCTTTTTATTATTTTTCTAGATTATAAAACTTTAATATTTTAAATATGTGTATTCTAATCAATTTCATTATCAAAAATCTATATTGGGCATCAAAGGCCATGTGCCTTTAGAAAAATTATTTTTCTCAAGTAGGAAGAAGAAGGATGGAAGTGTAGTAAATTCAAAAATAAAATAAAAGATTGTAAGAATTTTTATTTATATTTCAAATAATTATATGAATTTAATTATTTAATATATTTTTTATATTTTCCACAGTCTTCCCTGGAGGCCCTCGATGATAAATAATACAAAAAATTAGGGAAAATGGTCATATGAGTCAGGTATTAGGTGAGCATCACCAGGGGAGAGTTTGATTTTGACCTAGAAAAAATATCTTCACTAGGTATTTGTCCTTGTCAGGATCCTCTCAAACCATTCATACCACTAAGCTATAATTATATCTTGTAGAAGAAGATAAAGTCAAAAAAATAGCTTCATAGGAGCATGAAAGAAGTAAAATGATCATTGAACACTTCCTAAAAGTTGTGTTAGTTATTAGTCAATCACTTCCATCAGAGGCTTATACTACTGTTTATTAATATATTGAATCGATGAACTCCTTAAATGATGGCCCAATTAAATCTAATGAGGGTCCAAGTGGAGATCAAGCAGGTGGTATTGGAGATGATAATGATTATGCCCCAGATTATACTATTGGTGATGAGGATGTTAATGATGACGATGAGGATGTTGGAAAAGGGGGAGATATTGATCCCCTCCATTTTTTACTTAGTAGTAAAAAGACACATGGATGTTGTTTAATGATATGAATTTATCAGTTGTATGGATGTATATGTAGTTTATAATGTTGTAAATGGTCTGAAAATTATTACAAGTAGTTGGTTGAATGTTAAATCTATACTATCTGAATTTCATTGAATGTGTAATATGTTTTTTTATTTTATTTATAGTTTCAAGGGTTGGAAGAGCTACTACTGCTTCCAAATGGGGACAACTACCTATATCTATGGTTTGAAGAACTGTGTGTATTTTATTTTTGTTAGGAAAATCTATACACATAGTTTTAAAAACAATGGGTATAGATATATTCCCATAATTTGGGTTAAACCATGGGTATGATAAAATCATCTAAGGGTATACCCATGATTTCTACAGAGACTATGGGTATAACTCTATTCCAATGGTTCGCATGACCACAGTTCAAAAAACATTGGGTATAAGTTAAACCCATGATTTTATGGGCTATACCCATTATTCTATACCGTGGGTATAGGGTTTTTTATATTAGTTGAATGATCATGAAGAAAATCATCAAGGTTGTATGAGTAATGGTTATATTTATGATGATGAAAGGAATAAAAATGGAATATTAAAGGAAGAAGTGTTAACGAACAAGAGGATGGTGCATGGTTAATGGTGTATGAATAAAGTGGAATGATTGATTTATTTATGTATTGGTATTTAAATAATTAAAATTTTAATTGTGGTATTTTGGTTATTAGAATCTTGAAACATTAATAGATTGTTCCACAATATTTTTTCATTAAAAAATTTCAAGAATATGTTAAACGGTACTGAGATATTAGAAAATAAATCTAATGGCAAGGTAATATTTTAATTAAGGGAATATAACCCTTATTAAGTTCCTAAGGATGAAAAAATAGTGTTTATTTTATATAAAGTTATTATTGATATGCATTAAGTAAATTGGATAGTATTGATGGACTCAAAACTGATAAAGTATTTGTTGAAAAAGTGGTTTATGTTATCATTGATTGAGTTTAAAATATTATTGGATCTATGGAATTTGATCAATAATATATGTTTTTATTCAAGGAATGAGGATGAATAAATGTTTTCCCGGATGTTTTATGGTAATTTTGGTTATTACCAAGCGTCAGGAGAATATATAAACAAGGTATTCACATTATTTTCATGTGACTAATAAGATATTCTCAATGATATATGGATGATTAATATGAATCTGATTTTGAAATATTCAGTGAACATCTTTATAAATTTTAAATTTTTGAATGGTCATAAGGTTGAACATTTCTGGAGTGGTTTAAGATGAAAATTGGATGGGGTTTTAGATATTAATGTATTAATTCACCATAAGAATATTTATCCATATTGGATAATGAATGGAAAAATTCTTTGACGAATGATTGAAAAAATAACTTATCTTTCTATTTATAAATCTTAGGATCCACTAGTGCCAGGGGAATGATATCAATTACCTTTTTCGCATATATTTTTTTATGGATTTGTGGTCATTAAAAATCTTCTAACCATGTTCTCCTTATTTTTCCTTCATTATTTAGGTGTTGGTTTTCTATTATATGTCCATGTTTTCACTTCCCACCTATGTTATCCTATCTGGATAACTAGTATATGTTATTATGGAAGACCTTCCCACATCCATTCCTAATTTTATAGATGATTTTTTATTATCCATTTATATGAAATGGGATTCTATGATGGAAGTTTCAAATGTTAAACCATTGATGATCAAAATGAATTTCAGGGGAGAAATTTATTTTAAGGGAGGTAGAATGTAACACCATGAGATTTTGTGAAATATATATTTTTCAATTAAATTTAATATTTTATATATTTCTCATAACAAAAAACATCGATGTTATTTTGTGTTACATGAAGTACTAATCATAATTTTCAATACAAGCAACATTGAGTTTAACATATTTTATAATTAATAATGATATATTTCATGACACATGACACGGAGTTTCAACAAACCATGAAATAATGTTATATTGAATATGACCATTATAACCATTTTGTAAAATACAAGGGTATAAATAGTATAAAATACATTATGAAAGATACATATAAACATACTAATAAATATATATTTATTTATATATTAGTATTAAATAATAAATCATTTTTTAGTAATGTAATTATATTCATTAAAAATATTTTTTCTTCAAAAATGATTTTCATCTATTTTTATGAGAAAATATTATAATTAATTTATAGATATTTTATAAAATATATTTTATAAAATTTACTTCATTATTGAAATCATCATATCTAAATTAACTCATGGTGAAATATTGAGATATTTCAGAAAATATTGATTTTTCAATGAATTATGAAAAATAATGATTTTTGTAAAAATCTAATTTACTTTAAATAAATAAATTAATTAAGATTCAGAATTATGTTTTAAAGTTACATAAGTATTATTTATTTATAATAAATAAGATTAATCTTATCAAATTTCTACTGGATTTTATTATAAGTTTATTTTAGGGATTAAAAGAGGGTTTTTCAGAAAATTGTTTTAAAGTGCATAATGTTTCTCAATTTTAATTAACTAAAATAACCCCTAATGAGAAATTTTTTAAATGAAATTTTATATATTATATATTAATAAATTTTAATTTATATTGATGACATTATTATTATTCAACATTGAGTTAACATAAAATCATCTTATGATTAAAAACAATACACATCTTCAAAACCCGCTTTTTCATCACGTTTGAAGGTTTTGTTTTAAATTAAGTTTCTTATAATATTATAAAAAATATTTTAAAAAATAAATTTAATTTATTTAAATCATTGGGTTAAAAATATATTATAGTTAATTTTTGATAATTTTCTAAAAAGATTAATTATTTGATGAATAGTGTAAAATACGGAATGTTAATTGAATTTTTTTTGTCTAAATTATTTATAAAGTTAAATTATATTTTAGACTAGTTTTAAAGTAAAATTAGATAAATTATACTTCCATTAATTAAATTTAGGTGATTTTGATCAATTTCATATTTAATATTGATATAAAAACTTTATAAACATTTGAATATTTTCTCTTTAAAACCTCATTTTCTAGTCGCATCAATGAGATTAATTTTAAATTAAATTTATCAATTATGTTAGTGGAATTTGTAAAAATGTATTTAAATTTTTTAAATATAATTATTTATATTATATAATGATGTAATATTAATCTTTGACCAAAATTAATAGTAAAAATTATGAAAATTATTTACTGTATTGAAAGAAAAAATGTGTTTATGTAGGGGATAAAATTAAAAGATAAGGGTAAAAATGGCACAAAACATGTCCCTAAACCATTTACTAGACATATATAGACCATATCCATGCTATTATAGATAATGGTACATTAAAATATAACTTTCCAAATGTCATTCTATCACCCTAAAAGACTTATTTTATACAAAAATCCCACCATGGAAGGCTTTGGTGAAAACCTAAGGAGGATATCCGGTAAAAGGGTAACATTTATCAATCAGTATTTTTATTTTATTTCTTCCTAGAACTACTTCAATTATTATTATACCATTATGATATTATAAACTATTTATCTTAAATATACTAAGATTTTGTTATGTTAAGTGAATTACCTAAAACCATCTCCACTTCCACCAAATGATTTATGAAATCATTGTTCGTTTGTACGACATACTACCGCTTCACGAACCGATGTCATTCGTTTTAACATTACCACATATCTTGGTTGGAAATAATGATGGATTATTTTTATATATTATATTTATGATATTATTATTCTTCTATAATTATTATATTACACATACCTTCATACTTTCAATTTTCAGGAATAAGAGTGTCGCTCATGTGTACGACAATCTGCCGCCTCACAAAGTGATGTGTTCTATTCACAGTTTGCATGAAAGGTAATAAGGATAGGTTTAATGAAAATATGTGATATATATGGCATAATAAATATTCAAACATGATAATATTTAATATATATTTATCTATTTTAATCTAATAAGAAAATGTAAATAGCATTTATATGCACATATGACCTACCGTCTCCATGAACGGTGTATTTCACTTTTTATCGCTAGATTTTATAGATTTCTATAAATACATATATAATTAACTTATATGATATTTATATCATTTTTAACATTCTAGATATTATGAAATCATTATCAAATTAAGGGAACAAAAAAAACTGAAAACAAATATGAAAAAAAAGAAGTTATTACATAAAACATAACGTTAACATGGAATTATTAATAAATGGGTAAATGAAATTTATAAGAAAATAAAATATGGTATCATATATATAAATACGTTTCTTTAATATATGTATAATAAAATTATATTTATAATATATAAGGTTTGAATTTGTATTAAAAAGACAAATGTCATATTCACCACATGATTCTTTTATGTGGAGTATATAATACCCATGAATTTAGTTTAGGATTCTTATGATTAAAAATGTTTTTATTTGTATATTATTTTTATTATCTCTCTTTTGTGGGTTTACATTTTAATATTTACCAAATTGGTAAGGGTTTTTTGTCTCAATTTTACATCTTTGATACGTATATCATGTTATGCACCTATATTATTTTTCAAGGTGTATTTAAAGACCCATTGACATGTAATATAAAGAATTATTTTATATTTATTCTATTTTAAGTTTAAATTTATGTTATTAATTCATGGGTATTATGATACAATTTTACGAAATTGGTAATGATTTTATGTTACAATATCATCTATTATTAGGGTTATTTATGATTAAATTTACAATGATAAAATATTAGCATCCACTTATCAAGAAACTCATTTATATTCTTATCCTATTGTTATTCAAGATATTTTCATGTAATTGTTACATTTATTCACTTTTTTAAATTATGATAATTGTAAAAAAAATTAATGAAAATAAAACTATATTTCTCTCTTTGATCGGAAATAAATTTTCTTCTAAATCAATGTTTTCTAAAAATATTTTCCATTTTATATTTTAATATGTGTTTTAAAATACATTTTTACCCATATTTTTTAATTTTTTTAAGTGAATATTTTTGTCATTTTCCAAACAATGCTAGTTTGGAGGTTACTGAAAATCTGAAAAGAGTTAGTTTTAAAGTGTAGGATATGAATAAAATGTCCCATCATCATAACCATTATTTTCTTTAATGATTAATTTATATGTTTTAAATGATATTCTATAAAGATAACATTTTCAAAATGTTTTATGTTTCAAACAATTTTTTCAAAGTGGAAAATTTATTTTCCTCAAGAAATGTTTTAAATGATTATTAAAGCTTATTTGATAAGATATCATGGTTATTTTGAAATAAATATACTTTTAAAAGGTTTGAATTTGATAAAAAAATGTTTTTAAAGAAAATTTATTTACCTCAAGAAGATTTTTAAATAGTCTTTCAAATTCATTTTCCATCTAAGCTGAAATCCATTGATATTAAAAATTCTTTAATGAGGATATGACCAAAGATACCATTTTACTATTTATCAGAATAGTTTATTATAAAAATTTGATTATGAAACCAATTTCTATTCCATGGGTTTTATCACGATATATTCATATTAAACGTAATTCTTTTTTAGGGATTATTCTATGTTGAAATGATCATGAAACCTATAACTTATCCGTATGTTATGATAGAATGAAATATTTTTGAAACCCATTTCATTTCATGGGATATGATATGATGAATATTTTATGCCCTTGTTCCAAACATGTTCATGATTTTAATTATGTAATGGATGGGAACTATATTTCCCTCTAATGAATTTGGAAATTATAAATGTTTTATGAGCTCATAAGGTACACAGGTGGTTATCCTAATCCATAAAAGGTTGGTACACCTGTGGTTAGCCAAAGCTAAAAAATTAGGGTACATGGGTGGTTATCCCAAGAACGAAAGAGGGTACACGAGAGGTCATCGTAGGCATGAATTAGGTACGTAGGTAGTTATCTTATTCCTAACTTGTTATGAATGTATTGGTGGGTATTCTTCAAGAAATAAACTATATGATTATTTGTATGCCAGAAAAAACATGTCTTATGCCAATGTTATGCTTTCATGGATCATTTTATTTTATTTCCTTATCAATCATGTCTTATAAACTTCCAATATTTATGTCATGATTCATGTTTATGAAATATTACTGGTTTGGTATGAACTTCATAAGTTATGTTCTTTATCAGGCACCCTTATTCATATCTTATTCTTTCATAAGATCATAGATTGTTATCTATTATTTTTAACCTTCTTGAGAATATGAGATCTCATTTCTTATTTTTCCTTTATCCTAGTTATGAATAAAGGTTTTATGTTGGCAATTCCTATAAGGAGTACATAATGTGAAGATCTTTGTGGAAAAAAATGAATATCTTTCACTATACTAGAAGATTGTGTTTTAAGAATAGGATGGAAATAAACTATTACGGTAATGAATATTCATTTAAAAGGATTTAATATCCATGTTTTAGATTCCAATTTTTCTACAATATTTTTCAAAGACTTGGAAGTACATTTTTGTGATGATCTCTAGAGTGTTTTTCCATTCTCTTAAGATAGGTTTTCCCACTATTTGACTCTACCCAGACTAAAACTTTAGTGGTGGAAGAGACATTCACTACTGGAAATCATGCTTTTTCCAATGCTTGTATACCGATGATTCATTGAAACCATTGGTATAGGTAATCTTTACCAACGGTTTTCATAAACCGTTGGTAAAAATCTATAAAAATTGTGTTTTCCCAATGGTTTGATGAAACCGTTGGAAAAAATGGGTAAAAAAGACTCATATACCAAAGGTTCTGTAGAACCAGTGGTATATATGGTATTAAGAGGTTTTTCCCAATGGTATTTTGAAATCGTTGGGATAAAATAACTTTCCCAATGGTTTTTTAAAACCGTTGGGAAAGAAAATCCCCAAATATCATCGATCTACAACTCCAGGCATCTCAAAAATTTTGCCCTAACTGAGACCTGGATGCACCCTCTAGAAATTGTTTCCCTAAACCTCCACCATTTAGAAGGTTTGCCTCTAAATCTCGACGCAAACGCTACTTCCCAACACAACAGGTCTGGTTTCAAACGATTTTTTCTTCCCATTTAAATCGTTATGTGTGAGTTCATTTATTTTAGATTTGTTCTTCCAGTTTAAATCGGTTCATGTGTGTTAATTTATTTTAGATTTTGTAATCTTATTTTGGTGAAATATAGTGTGTATTATGATCCCCTTACAAAAAGAAGGCATATATAATTTTTGGTTATGGTTCGAACCCTACTTCCCAACCTGCTCTAGAGGGTGATAACTCTAATTTCCAACAGGGCATCTATCTTTGATTCAAGAAATTTTTTTTCTTCCATTATAAATCAGTAGGTGTGCCTTCATTTATTTTAGATTTTTTCGTTCCATTTTTCTAATATGTATTGTGTATTATGATTCCTTTATGAACACAAAAAATATATCATTTTTTGTTGTGGTTTTGTTGTGATTTATCTGTATTGAATAATTTTGGTTGATATTGAAGAGGTCAATATGATCCTGAGTTATTTTATCCTTGATTTATTTTAAATTTAAGGTCTATTGACTTTATTTCATTGGTTATCCATAAATGCAGTTAGGGTTGTCCATGTGGGGTGGGGGGGGGGGGCTGGGTTGTCCAAGTGGGGTGGGGGTAGAGTTCTCCAAGTGGGGTGGGGGGGGGGGGTTGGGTTGTCCAAGTGGGGTGGGGTAGGGTTATCCAAGTGGGGTGGGTGTGGGGTGGGGGTAGAGCTGTCCAAGTGGGGTGGGGGTAGAGCTGTCCAAGTGGGGTGGGGGTAGGGCTTTCCAAGGGGGGTGGGGGAGGGGCTGTCTAGGTAGGTTGGGGAGGGGGCTAGGCTGTCCAAATGGGGTGGGGGTAGGACTGTTTTGAGTGGGGGAGGGTGTACAGGTGGGGGTAGGGCTGTGTGGGGTGGGGGTTGGGTTGTCCACTCGAAGTGTCTCTCTATAGTTTAAAATGGACTTCATTTTAATTGAAAACAACAACTGATATACAGAAAACCGACCAAACGTATTCAGATTCTGTTGAAACTTTAGGAAAACATTCCATGAGTCATTTGTGACATGTAGAAGTAAACCCCGCCTCAATCCGTGGCTAGGTGTGGCTGGCACCACTCAAAGTGTATCAGTTTTATTTGAAAAAGAAAACATTCACTACTATAAAAACGAGCAATATCAGCGCTCAAATCAGGCTTTAACAGCGCTAAAAAAGTGATGTGAAGATCAGCGCTGATAAAGGGATGGACCCCTTTAACAGCGCTTTTTTAGAGCTGTTAAAGGCGACCTTTACCATCACTAAAAAAGCGTTGTTAGATCCCTGCGTGCTGCAAATTGAAAATCTGCATCATTACAGCCAGCCGAACAAGACCTGCAGAAAAACTAGTATATCAAACAATCAGATGTGATCTAATAATTATTCATTATGAAAAACATAAAGGTACCATTAAATACTTACATTTTCCCCAAACACCCATAACACAACCCAACCACAACCTTCATCTCAATGTACTCAACTGATCTAAACACCAAGATGGATTTTACCCAAGACTGTCTAATTCAAAACGCCGATCATGTCATCAAACGAACACTTAATTTCTATGGTACTCCCAACTATACACTTTAGCTCACAAACACCACCATCTGATGTTTAAAACCTCCATCATCAGGAAAGAACCACTAGAACCCCAACTAAAACTCCACAACATACCCGACATGTTTTCTAACTTACCGTGCCTAGACATCCATGAGAACACCAACCGATGTTATCATTCATCCTTTCTATCAAAACCACTTGGAATGGATGTGAATCCATCATCCATACATGAATCAAATACAATTCAACTTTTCCTCAAATATTGAACCCATTTTCAAAACATAATTAACATTTCAAAACATCAATTAGATGTGGCTTACAACTCACAACATTCGTTCCTTTTTCTTGGAGGATTTTGAAACATGCACCACATAGGTTGTAAAAGAAGTAGAGGATAGATCTCTTTTATCATACAAATCCATGAACCCAAGTTTATTCTTGAGGAATCTGATGAGTGATGTTTGTGAATGCTTTTTGGAACATGGAACTGACTCGCTTGATGAAACACAAGAAATATCTTTAAATGTAGCCTCACTTTCCTAATCATTGGAACAATTTCTCGTATTGGAGGCTCTTAATGTTAGATTTAGCATCCCATCTTGGTCATAAAATGGATTGGTCAACTTCCAATCTTTCATGGAGGTTGCCGCACCACCTTTACATGCAACTAATGATCAGAGGAAGCTTGATTAGAAAAAAATCCTGAGGGCACTGGACATGGAAGATCATGCGGTGCCATAGTTTCTCAGCAACCTCAATTTACCCCACATGATATAAGGCTATTGAATGATGTCCAAGACATAGCGAGAGGAGAAGAGAAGGTGAAAGTCTCATAGATGAACAACATCAACAATGAACATCCACCACTCTTTCACTATATACATCAAAAGCATATCTTTAAGAACATCCATGTGAATTTATATCTTACTTACATTGAGGATGATTCATGTTGGTCAACTTGTTTTAGAAATTGTTTATCTTCATCCGTGCCTTGTACTTGGACCCATGAATTTGAAGGTGAGTATGTGTACACGATAGTTGAACTTCTTAGAGACGAGGTTCTGGAAGAGTATAAGAGACATGAAGCAATGAAGATCATTAGAGTGTTGGAGAAAATGTGGTTGTGACAAACAATGTGGCAATCGACTAGTGCAATGCGGCCTAAGTTACAACTTGAAGGTATTGTACTTTATTTTTTTCTGGAGGGTTTCAGTGTAAATGCATTTTTGGAATGATCATTTCTATTCATTGTATTTTAGGTTTTTTTAATAGCCGAGGGGAAAGGGTGGGGTCTGCAGACATTGGAGGATATGTCGAAGGGTGACTTTATGGGAAATTACGTCCTATATTTTTGCAACATTTCCATAGTGTCTAACATCTAACGAAATGGAATCTTTTCCCTTCAAGCTCCCCGAACCCCGATGGTGATCGGGGTTAGGGGAGCTTGAAGGGAAAAGAGGCCATTTCACCAACATATTCACACATAAAATCACCCTTCGACATATCCTCCAATGTCTGTAGACCCCACCCTTTCCCCTGAGCTGTCAAAAGAACCTAAAAGACAATCAATAGCAATGATCATTCCAAAATGCATTTACACTCAAAGCCTCCAGAAAAAAATAATGTACAATACCTGCAAGTTGTAACATAGGCTGCATTGCACAAGATGATTTCCACATTATTTGTAGCAACCACATTTTCTCCAACACTCTAATGATCTTCATTGCTTCATGTCTCTTATACTCTTCCATAAACTCTTCTCTAAGAAGTACAACTATCGTGTACGCATACTCACCTTCAAATTCATGGGTGCAAGTACAAGGCACAGATGAAGATAAACAATTTCCAAAACAAGTTGACCAATGTAAGTATTTAACGGTACCATTATGCTATGAAGTGTCAACCCCGCATCAATCCGAGGCCTGGTGTGACCACCAACAATTGAAGTGTCTCAGATTTATTTGAAATGGACAACATTTTAATTGAAAACAAATACTGGCATATGGAAAACTGACCAAATGCATTCATATTTTGTTGAAACATTAGGACAACGTTCTATGAGTCATTTGTGACATGTACAAGTCAACTCCGCCCCAATTCGAGTCTAGGTGTGCCCGGCACCACTGAAAGTGTCTCAGGTTTATTTGTAATAGACAACATTATAAATGAAAACAACAACTGACATACAGAAAACCAACTAAACACATTCGGATTCAGATGAAACTTTAGGACAATGATACATGGGTCATATGTGATGCGTACGTGTCAAAACTGCCTCAATCCGATGCACGGAGTGACCAACACCACTAAAAGTGTCTCTCAATAGTTTAAAATGGACTTCATTTAAATTGAAAACAACAACTGACATACGGTAATCTGACCAAATGCATTCGGATTCTGTTGAAACTTTAGGAAAACTATCCACGGGTCATATGTGACTTGTTCGAGTCAACAGCGCCTCAATCTGAGTCTCAGTGTTTCCAGGATCACTCTAAGTGTCTCACTATTGTTTAAAATGGACAACATTTTAAGTACATATAGAAAACTGACCAAACAGATTCTGATTGTGTTGATACTTTAGCACAATGATACATGGGTCATATATGAAGAGCAAGAGTCAACCCCACCACAATCCGCGGTGCGGTGTGGCCGGAACCACTCAAAGTGTCTCTCTTTAGTTTAAAATGGACTTCATTTTAAGTGAAAACAACAACTGACATACGGAAAAGTGACCAAACGCATTCATATTCTGTTGAAAATTTAGTACATCGATAAATGGGTCATTTGTGATGTGTATGAGTCAACCTCACCTCAAGCTGAGGCACAATGTGTCCAGAACCACCAAAATTGTCTCCCTTTAGTTTAAAATAGACTTCATTTTAAGTGAAAACAAAAAATGACATACAGAAAACTGACCAAATGCATTCAGATTCCATTGAAACTTTGGGAAAATAATCCATGGGTCATATGTGACGTGTACGATTCAACCCCGCCTCAATACGAGGCCTGATGTGACTGGAACCACTCAAAGTGTCTCACATTTATTTGAAATGGAAAACATTTTAATTGAAAACAACCACTGGCATAAAAAAACTAACTAAACGCATTCGGATTCAGTTGAAACTTTTGGAAAACGATCCATGGGTCATATGTGACGTGTATGTGTTAACCCAGCCTCAATCCTAGGTGAGGAGTTGCCGACACCACTCAAAGTGTATCCCTATAGTTTAAAATTGACTTCATTTTAATTGAAAACAACAACTGACATACGGTAATCCAACAAAACACATTTGTATTCTATTGAAACATTAGGAAAATGATCCATGGGACATATGCAATGTGTTAATGTCAACCGCTCCTCAATCCGAGTCGCAGTGTGGCCAGGATCACTCTAAATGTCTCTCTTTTGTTTAAAATGGACAACATTTTAATGACATACGGAAAACTGATGACACATATTATGAATGTGTTGATGCTTTAGGAAAATGATACATGGGTCATATATGATGTGAATGAGTTAACCCCACTTCAATCCGAGGTACGGTGTGGCTGGCACCACTCAAAGTGTCTCTCTTTAGTTTAAAATGAACTTTATTTCAAGTGAAAACAACAACTGACATACAGAAACCTGCCTAAACGCATTCAGATTCAATTAAAACATTAGGAAAATGATCCATGGGTCATATGTGACATGTACGTGTCAACCCATCCTCAATCTGAGATGCGGATTGGCAGACACCACTCGAAGTGTCTCTCTATTGTTTAAAATGGACTTCATTTTAATTGAAAACAACAACTGATATATGGTAATCCAACCAAAAGCATTAGTATTCTATTCAAACTTTAGGACAATGATCAATGGGTCATATGTGACGTTTTAGAGTCAACCGCGCTTCAATCCGAGTCACATTGTGGCTGGGATCACTCTAAGTGTCTCTCTCTTTTTTTTAAATGGACAACATTTTAATGACATACAGAAAACCGACCAAACGCATTATGAATGTGTTTATGCTTTATGAAAATGATACATGGGTCATATATGATGTGTACGAGTCAACCCCACCTCAATTCGAGGTGATGTGTGGCCAGCACCTCTCAAAGTGTCTCTATTTAGTTTAAAATGGACTTCATTTTAAGTGAAAACAACAACTGACATACAGAAAACTGACCAAACGCATTCAGATTCTATTGAACCTTTAGTGAAACGATCCATGGGTCATTTTTGACATGTATGAGTCAACCTTGCCACAATCCGAGGCATGGTGTGGCCTTAACCACTCAAATTGATTCTCTTTCATTTAAAATAGACTTCTTTTTAAGTGAAAACAAAAAATGACATACAGAAAACCGACCAAATGCGTTCATATTATGTTGAAACATTAGGAAAATGATCTATGGGTCATATGTGATGTGTACGAGTCAACTCCACCTCAATCTAAGGCCTGGTGTGGCCGGCACCAATCGAAGTGTCTCTCTAGAGTTTAAAATGGACTTCATTTTAATTGAAGACAACAACAGACATATGGAAAACCAACCAAACGCATTCAGATTCTGTTAAAAATTTAGGAAAATGTTCCATGAGTAATTTGTGACATATATGAGTCAACCCTACCTCAATCCGAGGACAGGTGTGATAGAAACCACTCAAAGTGTGTCAGGTTTATTTGAAATAGACAACATTTTAAAGGAAAACAACAACTGGCATATAGAAAACTAAATAAACGCATTCGGATTCAATTGAAACTTTAGGTAAACGATCCATGGGTCATATGTGACGTTTAAGTTTCAACCTAGGCTCAATATGAGGTGTGGAGTGGCTGACACCACTCAAAGTGTCTCTCTATAGTTTAAAATGGACTTCATTTTAATTGAATACAACAACTGACATATGGTAATCCGACCAAAGGCATTTGGATTCTATTAAAAATTTAGGACAACGATCCATGGATTATACGTGACGTGTTAGAGTCAATTGTGCCTCAATATGAGTCGCAGTGTGGCTGAGATCACTCTAACTGTCTCTCTTTTGTTTAAAATGGACAAAATTTTAAGTATATATGTAAAACTGACCAAACGGATTCTGATTGAGTTGATACTTTAGCACAATGATCCATGGGTCATATATGACCTGAACGAGTCAACCCTGCTTCAATATGAGGTGTGGTGTGGCCGGAACCACTCAAAGTGTCTCTCTTTAGTTTAAAATGGACTTCATTTTAAGTGAAAACAACAACTGACATAAGGAAAACCGACCAAATGCATTCAAGTTCTGTTGAACCTTTAGTACAATGATCTATGGGTCATTTGTGACGTGTACGAGTCAACCTTTCCTCAATACGAGGCACGGTGTGTCCGTAACCACTCAAATTGTCTCTCTTTTGCTTAAAATTGACTCCATTTAAAGTGAAAACAATAAATGACATACGTAAAACCAACCAAATGCATTCGGATTCCATTGAAAGTTTAAGAAAACGATCCATGGGTCATATGTGACGCGTACGAGTCAACCCCACCTCAATCCAAGACATGTTGTGCCCGATATCACTCCAAGTGTATGTATAATGTTTAAAATGGACATCATTTTTAGTAAAAACCACTTGTATGTATTCTTAATTGTGTATAACAAATATAATTACTTATTAAAATTTTTATGTATTTTATTGATTATTGATAATTAAATTACATATGTATTCAATTATTAATTGAATTCCAGATTCGACATATAATTGTCATCTATGTTTTAAATTGAATTCTAAATCAATTATGTATGTTTATAATTATGTTATAAATTATGATTTAATTCTGGATGTGTATAGTTATATGGTGAAATTTTAAATGTGTATTCATCATATGTTAAATAATTGTAAAGGAGAGGGAATGGATAATTACAACACAATTGACTGGAATGGGATTGCACACCTGTGTAAATTGTAGGCTGCTGTGCAGTTTGGACATCATAGCCTATGCCAACAGTTTCAAACCATCGGAATACATTTTGTATGATATTTTTACCAATGGTTCAATGAGAACCATTGGTAAAAACCCTTTCCCAATGGTTTTGTAAACCATTGGAAAAGGTTCCTCAAAGAGTTTTTTTCCAACGGTTTGGTTTAACCGTTGGAAAAACTTATACCAACGGTTCAACCAAACCGTTGGGAGAGGTTAATATAACCATCCTATCCCAACAGTTCTACATAAATAGTTGGGAAATATTTTCCCCAACGGCTTACATCCTTACGGTTGGTAGAACCGTTGGTATAAGATATACCAACTGTTCTGTAGCCTATCCTAACAGTTCGGAACCGTTGGGAAATATGCTATTTCCAATAGTGATTTTAAGTGTTTACAATGGGAGGTACAAATTCCTCTTAAATCATCATGCTAGAAGGTTTTCAAATAATTTCATTATATCTGTTTGGGATATCTACATAGTATTTTTTTAATTATCGTATCCAAAGAGGATATCTTGGTTGATCTATTTGGAGGTTGATTTCATGATGAATTGGACATGGTAAAACCCATGGGTTTGTGTTTTGGTAACTATAACTACTATTTATTTTGGTGAAAACCTGTAGTTGCTCGACCACTTTTATAGGTCCATAGTGATATGTTCCCTTGCTTGAGGTCATAGTTTTATCATATTGAGAATAGTGAACAAAGTCTAGATACAATGTCATCTTTGATGAGGCTTTCTTATTGTTTGATTTTTCTCTTTAGGTTTTATATTTTTCTTCTTCAGTGGATGTTGAGTTTTTTGAGGTTGAATTATCTTTCAATAGAGTGTAGGTTCTTAGTAGTGGTGTGTCTAGAGGTTTTTTTATTATTTAGTTTTCATCATATTAAATAAATACTGAAGTGGTCATGTGATATATGTTTGGTTATTATTTTTCTTAGATCTCATCCTACTGGTTGGGGTAGTATTTCATGATGAGTAGTTTTCATTAGATATAATTATGGTGAATTATTTTACTTGAAAGAATTTTCCCCCATATTCTTTGACTGAGAATTTTCTAGGGAAAAGAAACTATTTTGGAGATATTATAATATCCTATGTCAATGTTTTTCTATTTATTTATTTTCATTTTTATAAAATTTAAATTTAAAATAAGTTTTAGGAATCAATTATTGAAATTATTGAAATTTTATTTCTGATACATGGTTTCTATGCATGGGCTAAGAGAAATCTCATAGACTCCTAAAGTAATAATCCTTTTCTTTTCATTTTGTTCTTGCATGATTTTTCCTACATATGAAGTTCATGTTTAGGAAAAAATTATACAAGTTCTAGGAAAAAAAAATTTAATTGTATTTGAACATATGTTGGTGCCACATAGATTAGTCATGGCTAGATATACCTATTTATTTTTTTAAAGTCTCTTTAGTTTTCCAAAAAAGGTTTTTTTTATGGAGATTTCTAGAATGTGTTTTTTAGAATGAGGTTTATGATAATGGTTTTGGAACTAGGTTTTTTATAGAGTTAATTTGACCAATGAATATTGTTATGATGTTCTGTTGGATGCATTTGATGGAATATTTCAATACATTTTTTTCATATATGTTTAAAAATTATTTATCATAAAATATAAGGTTTCAAAAGTTTACCAAAGGTTTATTCCATCAACAAAAGGATAACCATGAATCTCACAGGGTGGTGGAACCATTTATCAATATAACTACACTATAAATTTTGAGGTGGGACTAAATCTAAAGATATGCACATATATTCAAAACAAATGACCAAAATTCATTGGAAAGAGGCATCAACTAGTGGGGGTAGAGATATTGATAGTGTTTTTAGTAATATCTTTTAATTTCATTTATCATAGTCATTTTAGTGTTCTCTTGTGGATGTAGGACTTTTTTATAAACCCTATAATTCCTTCATATACTTCTGCTTTTCCTTTCTTACTACAATTTGTGTGTGTATGCTTGATCTAATGTGATTATTAGGTTGTACACATTGTAGTTTCATAACATAGAGTCAATGGGTTATGGTAATGTTGAAAAGGTGGACATTTGGAAGGAAATTCTCCTGAATATGTTTTATGAGGTTCTTATGGTTTAGCTTTGAACCAGTGGTATCGAAGGGTGGGTTTAGTTGTACACACTATTATAGTTAGATGAATGGAACTAGATGTGGAAAATATTTGTAACACCCCGACCCCAGCTACCCAGAGTCGGTGCATTACTTCGTAACATTGGCATGATCACAAAAGATCAAGTCTCGAAAGACCGATTAGTTTAGTAGCCTTGGAAACACTAGATACATTCATAAATGTTACATTACATCAGAAGGTAAAAAACTACAATAACAAAGTCTCCATAGTCCACACTCATATCCTCTTCTGACTATCCCTGCAGGTCATTCATAAAATACTTCTTCACATCCTGTAAAATATTAAAACATTGAAAGGGGTGAGCTCAGATGCTCAGTAAGGATAACAATATTGCAGAAGCTTTCATAAATAATCATTAACATTTAAGGCAATGTATAACTTAAACAAAAGCCTTTTTAAACTTGAACTTTAGCATAATATGGAAAATGTAAAATGATATAATGCCATTTACTTCTTCACATGGATATTCTACTGGTCGAATAATCACATGCAATATCAATAAACACTTTCATAATGATGGAATGTATAATGACAGACTATCATAACCACGTAGTCAAGGCCTCGTGCCAAGACCACAAATAAGATTTTGTCAAGGCCTTGTGCCAAGACACTAGTTTGTCTCATGAGACCTGCTGATGCATCGAGGAGCTATAGCGGGCTCCACCCGTCACTTATTAAGTCCAATGCATTCCTCATATGAATAGGTTTAAACATATCATAAACCATAACATAATCGTATCACATAAAACATGCATAAAGGAAACATAACATTTCAACATTTCAATCACAAGATATCAATACCACACATTGATATAATAAAAACTCTTTCAAAACCATTTTAAATACCAAAATAAAAGAAAGTTAAAACTTTTTATTTATTTTTCATTAAAAAAAGTGATGGCTTTTAGAGGAAGCCGAAACTCAAATAATGGTCACAGCGGCGGAGAAGTCATTGTCGCTGCATCTGTATGGAAAGAAAAACATTCCATTTTTTAGTTTAGTAAAATGCTTCGTATAAAAAATATTCCTTCGGAAAAAATGTAAAAGTCAAAGGGGTTTATACACCGTATAAAAGAAAGTTGTGTATAAAACCAAATATGCCTCAATGAAAGGAGATTGAGACGAAGTCCTTAAAAAGATCATTTTTAAAATAGAATAGATCTATTATGTGTATTCACTATAAGTACACACATAAGAAAGTACAAATACAAGATAGGACATAATAATATCATGACATAATTTGAAAGTAGGAGATTAACCCAAAGAATGGAAATTGGGTTAAAAAGTTCCCTTACCTTGCGTCCTGTCCTGACTCGGCCGTTCTTTAACCTCCTGAATAATAAACTAGAGTTAATACCTATTTACTTAAGAACATTTTTCATGTTCATTATTCCTTTTATATCCCTTATTACTATGTTATGAACATTATGTAATTATTTAAGTTTATAACAGTCATTTTGTCGATCTTAGGTACTTGAGTCAAAAATAACATTCTTATAATTACAAGTTGTTCATGTGGTGATATATCCATTATATCCATAATTATATTCATGATATAGATATCATATATCTCATATATATCCAGTATATACATTCATTTATATTATTACATAACATTTAGTGGTAAAAATGAAATGCACCGTTCATGGAGACGGTAAGCCGTACGTACACATGAATGCTACTTTCATTTCTATTTCATATTTAATAGAATGAAATCATAATTATATAAAGGTATAATATAGTTCTAGTATAATATCATATATAATATCATTTACTCCATCCTTTATACATCCCACATATGGCATTAACGATTCACATCACTTTGAGGGGGCGGTAGTCCGCACTTCCTAAAATGAAATTATCGCGTTTACCCATAATGGAAATCATAAAGTATGCCATAAATGAGAAATACAGAAGCATAAGTAAAACATAAACATATTATATATCCTATATAAATATAGTGACATCTTAATGGCCACCTTTGAAGGTGTTATATGAGTGTTGAACAATCATCGTTTCGTGAGGCAGAAATTCGCCATCCACAAAAACCGTATGTTCTTTAACCATTAGATGTAGGTGTGTGTAAGTGTATCTAGAATCCTTCTTATAAAAACATCCTAGTATATTGAGGATACTGGTGGTGTTACAAAATAAATGAATAAAAAGAGTTTATGGGGTTGGAGAAGAATAATAAAACAAAACAACATTAGAGAAGACATTACCTCAAAATCGGGTAACTCTTTTTGATTTGAGCCAAAGGCTTCCTTGGGAAGAGTTCTGCCCAAAGTGAGGCTTCTAGGAGTAAGAGGGGGAAGTTGGGAGAGTATTTGGGCAGAGGTTGGCCTATCCAAATGGGTTGAAAGTGTGAATGAGGTGGTAGAGTTGGGGGCCTTTTATAAGTGGAGAGGAGGGGCACTCTTGGAAAGTAAAGAAAAGTCACTTTATTATAAAATGCGTTTCGGATTTTAGAGGTCCCACACTTATATAATTCGAGGTTCAAAATATACTCATCCAATAGTTTTCTGACAAGTGTAAGCCTTGGATTTCACATTATCTTTTTATTTTATTTAAATCGTTAAATAATGAGGTCATCGCTGCCTCATCATGATGTAATAAATAATTTAATTTATTTAATGTCTAAAAATTAAAAAAAATACTATGAGGTAGGAAATCTTTTTATCTTTCCAATTAATATTTATAGTCAAAAATATAACTTGTATAACTCCATGTAAAAATTGTTTTCGTAAAACATTTCATGTTTGTGTCATTTTTTACTTTAACATTAAATAAAAGGTATTTATGTCATTTTCCAACTAAAGTGGCTCCATGGGCTCCCCAAGTTGACCCATGGATTGTCTTGGTCGGCCATGGCACATCAAATGAGGGTAGGACATGTGTCAAGCTCATCTCATATTATTAAAACATTATTTTTCCTTAAACTACACTAATTACCTCTAATCGCGATTAAGAACTTAAAAGTTACTATTCACCAAAAATTATTTTAATCTCATTGAACCACATTTTACTTCTTAATGACAACCATGTATGTAGTATTTTTGAAATTCAAAACACAGAAGTGGTAAATTTTCATTTAAACGAAAAATCAGTTATTTAACTACCACTTAGTGGTTTCACTATTCATCAAAAATTGAAGTTTTTCAGAACAATGCCAAAATTTCACCCTAAGATATAATTGATATTCTGAATTAAAAAATGATGTCTATTTTACAAAATTTCAAACATATAAGTTGCATTAATTAATTTTATAATTAATTTCCGCTGTCACAACAAATAGCATGTTTTTAAGAAACAATTTATATCAAAAGATTGGCAATTGTTTATGTCCAATTTCAATGTTAAATTAATTATAATGACCACCATTGGGTAAATGGTAAAAATATATTCTAATTATACTTTAAAACCACTAAATAGTATAATTTATCACTATAAATTATTTTGATTAAAAAAGTTGTTTTTAAGTATTTTTCACTATTCATAAAAAATTAGAAGTTCTTAGAAAAATACCAAAAATTCAACATAGGCTAATTTTGATATTCCGAATCCAAAAATGAAGTACATTTTGAAATATAAAATTTCTATAATTTTAAAAAGTGGTTATTACTATTCATAACGGCTACTTTGATTAGTCGCGGTGTTTTAGAACTCGAAGTTGCGTACAATGCAAGCTATTGTATTATTGAATGAGAAGCATATCGTGGAAGCTCGGGGTGTTACATTCTCCCCTCCTTCAATAAATTGCGTCCTCATAATTTGAAATTTTTCTTGGAAAATACAAGGTTGAAAATAGAAAATACCTTTGTAGAAAACCCACATCGAAAATAAGGTTAATAAAAATATAACTTTAAAAGAAAGAAAGATAAGTACAAAGGTCACCTGAGATAGCCCATACTAGGATTCTATGAAAATATGGATATGGAAGAAAAACAAACCATCAAGGTCTTATGGAGAGTTGTAGAAAAATGGATTAGGAGAAAGTTAACAATAAGAAAATCACAAACTTGTGATTAGTTAAACGGTCATTGAATCCCCAGTTGGAAAAGTTAACCGGCAACATTTTTGTTTTAAGTTACCTTTTATAAAGTTGAGGAATTTATTTAGGAGATTTACTAAGAATGTAAGGAAATATACTTACTTGTCATGTAGATGTTCATTCTTTAATAATTTTTTACCACAAACCCATCATTCACTCCAAAAGTTAATAGAACTCAAAAATACTCTATTTATCCTAATTGTATAAGGTTCCAAATATTAACACATACCATTTAGATTAGTAAAACTATTTTGTAATAACCAGGGACTTCCTGTAGGCTAGTGGTAGGTAATAAAGGCCTGTTACACTATGGTTGTGGGTTTGGTTCCTACAACTTTGTCCGACGCGACGGGTTATGCCCCACCCTGCAGGTTGTCCTTTTCCTAAAACTATAGTATTATAATATTCCAAAAATAATCTTTAGAAATGTTTTTACCTTAAACAATACTATCCAAAGATCAACTTAATCCATCCCAACCTTTATAGTTATCCAAAATACCTCTGTCCAAACTTTCTCTAAAAGGTCTCTTAATTCCAAAATCAATTTATCAGATTCCCCAAACAAAGTAAAGTTTCTCTTATTGTCACATACTAAAAATATAATTACCTTCATCATATTAAAACCTTACTAAAATCAACAAGTACTGGAGTACAATTCTTATATATATATCACATTATTCTAATAACCAGAATATAATCCATGAGTCCAAAAGCACCAACACATTAGTTATTCTGCTTCAACTGTAGTAACAGCATAAGATTGTCCTTGATCCCTTGGGCTTTTCTGAGGTAAGTTTCCATGAAGCTTAGGACATTCATTTGCATAATGCCCCATTTCCCTACAATTGTAGAATTAAACATTTATAGCCTCTTTCTTTCCCATGCAATCACGTGCCTGGTGACCTTTTTCCCTACATTTATAACAAACTCCCATTCCTTTTAGACAAGTACCTGGGTGATTCTTCCCACAATTATCACATAATGGAAAATCCTTCTTTCCTTTTTTCCATTTATCTGTCTCTTGTTCCACCGTTCTCTTCTTCTCTTGCTTTACTTTTTTGTCATAAGACTTAGAGAATTCCTTTTCCGTCTTGATAGAACATGAGACAATGTCTTCGTATGACGAGAAGGTTTGTGAGACTAATGCTCGACGAAGAAATGGTTTTAACCCATCAAAGAAACGATCAATCTTACTTCTTGGGTTACGTATATAATCTGCAGTATACCTCGCCAACCTTGTAAAGTTGGTCTCATACTTTGCGACATTCTCATCCTCCTTTTGTCTCAGACTCAGAAATTGCCTTTCCATATCTGCTCGATGGTCACGAGGAAAGTATTTTTCTAAGAAAATCTCTTTGAACTCCCTCCATTCCATATTCGATACGTCATCATCTTCCTTTTTATTTTGAATCAATGACCACCATTGATCGGCATCTCCAGTGAGGCGGTAAACTGCCATGATAACCTTCTCCCTTTCCCTACTCCCCAAGGCGTGGAATATTTTCTCTAAAAAGTTTATCCATTTCTCAGCTACTAACGGATTTGTAACCCCATTAAATGTTGGTGGTTGTTGCCTCATGAAGCGGTCTAACATTGATCCTCCACGTTGCGGATCAGGGTGCTCCATACGAGTAAGGTTATTATTCATAACCTGAGTGAGTTGTCCCAGTATGGTAATAATTTGATCAGCACCAGTAGTATCTCCAGATCCACAATAATTATCTTGAGAAGGAGGGCAATCCCTGCACGGAGTGCGTGCATTGATACGGTTTCCATTCCTTCCACTAGGCGCCATTCTTAAATAATGGTATAAACTAGATTAGTTTATGAATTAAAATACATAATTCTATATTTGTAAAACACTTTACATAAATTGAACTATTTATGGATATAATCCATAATCATAAAAAGGAATGTTTTCTTTGAGGAAGTATATAATCATAACCCTTCATAGTGGTTTGTAAAGAAAATGAGAATTATCCTAAGCATATCCCCCGGGAGTGTCGTAACCAAGAGTGCAGCAAGGCCCGTTGTCGTGCACCAGTTCCCGTTCGAGTCTAGCTCAAAGTGGTGTTTTCGGGTTTTACCCCTCGGTACATCTGTGCCAGAGCCGCCTCTACCTGATCGTATCCAGACAGGGATGTATTGCTCGGAAAACTCACAAAATCTCTATAATACCAAAATTCTAGGAAGTTCTTCTATACTAATCCTTAAAGTCTATCTTTGGTCTATGTGCTCTAATCAGAGTTTATCTAAATCTAGCTTCCAAGGTTAGTACTAAACTGCCTCCGATACCAACAGTAACGCCCCGACCCCAGCTACCCAAAGTTGGTGCACTACTTCGTAACAATGGCATGATCACAAAACATCAAGTTTCGCAAGACCAATTAGTTTAGTAGCCTTGGAAACACTAGATACATTCATAAATGTTACATTACATCAGAAGGTGAAAAACTACAATAACAAAGTCTCCATAGTCCACACTCATATCCTCTTCTGACTATCCCTGCAGGTCATTCATAAAATACTTCTTCACATCCTGGAAAATATTAAAACATTGAAAGAGGTGAGCTCAGATGCTCAGTAAGGAAAACAATATTGCGGAAGCTTTCCTAAATAATCATTAACATTTAAGGCAATGTATAACTAAAACAAAAGCCTTTTTAAACTTGAACTTTAGCATAATATGGCAAAAGTAAAATGAGATAATTCCATTTACTTCATCACATGGATATTCTACTGGTCGAATAACCACATGCAATATCAATAACCACTTTCATAATGATGGAATGCATAATGCCAGACTATCATAACCACGTAGTCAAGGCCTCGTGCCAAGACCACAAATAAGATTTTGTCAAGGCCTCATGCCAAGACACTAGTTTGTCTCATGAGACCTGCCGATGCATCGAGGAGCTATATCGGGCTCCACCCATCACTTATTTAGTCCAATGCATTCCTCATATGAATAGGTTAAAAATATCATAAACCATAACATAATCGTATCACATAAAACATGCATAAAGGAAACATAAAATTTCCACATTTCAATCACAAGATATCAATACAACACATTGATATTATAAAAATGCTTTCAAAACCATTTTCAATACCAAAATAAAAGAAAGTTAAAACTTTGTATTTATTTTTCATTAAAAAAGTGATGGCCTGTAGAGGAAGCTGAAACTCAAATAATGGTCACGGCGGCGGAGAAGTCGTTGTCGCCGCATATGTACGGAAAGAAAAACATTCCCTTTTTTCATTTAGTAAAATGCTTCGTATAAAAAAGATTCCATTTGAATAAATGTAAAAGTCAAAGGGGTTTATACACCGTATAAAAGAAAGTTGTGTATAAAACCAAATATGCCTCAATGAATGGCGATTGAGACAAAGTCCTTAAGAAGATCATTTTTAAAATAGAATAGATCTATTATGTGTATTCATTATAAGTACACACATAAGAAAGTACAAATAAAAGGTAGGACATAATAGTATCATGACATAATTTGAAAGTAGGAGATTAACCCAAAGAATGGAAATTGGGTTAAGAAGTTCCCTTACCTCGCGTCCTGTCCTAACTCGACCGTTCTTTAACCTCATAAATAATAAACTAGAGTTAATTCCTATTTACTTAAGAACCTTTTTCATGTTCATTATTCCTTTTATATCCCTTATTACCATGTTATGAACATTAAGTAATTATTTAAGTTTATAACGGTCATTTTGTCGATCTTAGGTACTTGAGTCAAAAATAACATTCTTATAATTACAAGTTGTTCATGTGGTGATATATCCATTATATCCAGAATTATATTCATGATATAGATATCATTTATCTCATATATATCCAGTATATACATGCATTTATATTATTACATAACATTTAGTGGTAAAAATGAAATGCACCGTTCATGGAGACGGTAAGCCGTACTTACGCATGAACGCTACTTTCATTTCTATTTCATATTTAATGGAATGAAATAATAATTATATAAAGGTATTATATAGTTCCAGTATAATATCATATATAATATCATTTACTCAATCCTTTATACATCCCACATATGGCATTAACGATTCACATCACTTTGAGGGGGCGGTAGTCCGCACTTCCTAAAATGAAATTATCGCGTTTACCCATAATGGAAATCATAAAGTATACCATAAATGAGAAATACAGAAGCATAAGTAAAACATAAACATATTATATATCCTATATAAATATATTTACATCTTAATGGCCACCTTTGAAGGTGTTATATGAGTTTTGAACAATCATCGTTTCGTGAGGCAGAAATTCGCCATCCACAGAAACCGTATGTTCTTTAACCATTAGATGTAGGTGTGTGTAAGTGTAGCTCTAATAATTCTTTTAAAAACATCCTAGTATATTGAGGATACTTTTTTTGTTACAAAAGAAATTAATAAAAAGATTTTTGGGGGTTGGAGAAGAATAATAACACAAAACAACATTAGAGAAGACATTACCTCAAAATCGGGCAACTCTTTTTGATTTGACCCAAAGGATTCCTTGGGAAGATTTCTACCCAAAGTGAGGCTTCTAGGAGTAAGAGGGGGGAGTTGGGAGAGTATTTGGGAAGAGTTTGTCCGATCCAAATGGCTTGAAAGTGTGAATGAGGTGGTAGAGGTGGGGGCCTTTTATAAGTGGAGAGGAGGGACACTCTTGCAAAGTAAAGAAAAGTCACTTTATTATAAAATGAGTTTCGGATTTTAGAGGTCCCAAACTTATATAATTATAGGATAAGGTGATAAGGGTTCTAAATCTACTCATCCAATAGGTTTTTGACAAGTTTAATCCTTGGATTTCACATTATCTTTTTATTTTATTTAAATCGTTAAATAATGAGTTCATCGCTGCATCATCATGATTTCTTAAATAATTTAATTTATTTAATGTATAAAAATTAAAAAAAATACTATGAGGTAGGAAATCTTTTTATCTTTCAGATGACTATGTATAGTCAAAAATATGACTTGTATAACGCCATGTAAAAATTGTTTTAGTAAAACATTTCATGTTTGTGTCATTTTTTACTTTAACATTAAATAAAAGGTATTTATGTCATTTCCCAACTAAAGTGGCTCCATGGGCTCCCCAAGTTGACCCATGGATTGTCTTGGTCGGCCATGGCACATACCATGAGGGTAGGACATGTGTCAAGCTCATCTCATATTATTAAAACATTATTTTTACCTTAAACTACACTAATTACCTCTAATCGTGATTAAGAACTTAAATGTTACTATTCACCAAAAATTATTTTAATCTCATTGAACCACATTTTACTTCTTAATGACAACCATGTATGTTGGATTTTTGAAATTCAAAACACAGAAGTGGTAAAATTTCATTTAAACGAAAAATTAGTTATTTAACTACCACTTAGTGGTTTCACGATTCATCAAAAATTGAAGTTTTTCAGAACAATGCCAAAATTTCACCCTAAGATATAATTGATATTCTGAATTAAAAAATGATGTCTATTTTATAAAATTCCAAACATATAAGTTGCATTAATTAATTTTACAATTAATTCCCGCTGTCACAACAAAATAGCGTGTTTTTAAGAAACAATTTATATCAAAAGATTGGCAATTGTTTATGTCCAATTTCGATGTTAAATTAATTCAAATGACCACCATTGGATAAAATGGTAATAATATATTCTAATTATACTTTAAAACCACTAAATAGTATAATTTATCCCTATAAATTATTTTGATTAAAAAATTTGTTTTTAAGTATTTTTCACTATTCATAAAAAATTAGAAGTTCTCAGAAAAATACCAAAAATTCAACATAGGCTAATTTTGATATTCCGAATCCAAAAATGAAGTCCATTTTGAAATATAAAATTTCTATAATTTTAAAAAGTGGTTATTACTATTCATAACGGCTACTTTGATTAGTCGCGGTGTTTTAAAACTCGAAGTTGCATACAATGCAAGCTATTGCATTATTGAATGAGAAGCGTATCGTGGAAGCTCGGGGTGTTACAATATTTGTTTTGAAATGTTTGATGGGACATATATAAAATTATAGTGGATATTGTTGGAAAATATTTTGATATAGAAAGATATGTATATTTATTTATCTGGAGAGTATCCAAATAAGAAGGATTAATTGAAATGGGAATGATTAGATAGGATGGATCTAGCCTTGGTAGGAATTTATCTTACA
>CAUJRU010001868.1:83379-88379 GCA_963277665.1 Viscum album
TATCTTGCTATCTCTTTAAAAAACAAGGGAAGTTTGGTTTCTTTCTATTTCTATCAAAATTAATAGATGATTGGTTTATTTTTATCTTTATTAAAATTAAAAGGAATTTGGTTTCTTATTATATTTATTTAAAATAAAGGGAAGGACTAATAAAATACATATCTCTCAATTTGAGGGGTACAGATATAAGGGCAACTCATATGCTATTACCAAAATCCTTATCAAACTATGTTCATTTTATCATTTATTTTATTCATTGCATAATTCCTCATTAATTTAAATTCTTTTATAAATTTTATTCGATAATTTTCCACTGTGGTCAATAAATTTAATTTCATTATCATTTCAACATTTTCTAAATGTAATTTTTCCATTTACATTTATTGCTTTAATTTTTAAAAGAGAAATTCACCTCTTCTTTCTATTCTACTCCAACCAGAAAATTTTACAAAAACTAACTCATGATTCCAAGTAATTTTAAATTAATTTAAAATCCAATAATTTTAAAGACAATATCAAACATTTCTTAAATTATTTAATTGGAAACACCTATAAAATAAATTTAATAAGTCACTCCCATTTTTATAAAAACTCTAAAAGGATTAAAATTAACCCGTTATAATTTATTAAATGACTCAACTGAGGTCAATTAATTTTTAAACCACCCACTTTAATAAAAAAATCCTATACATAATTAAAAATGAACTTGGTATTTTAAGTATCATTTTAAATTCCAAGTGAAATCATTTAAAAAATAATTTAAAATCTTTAAACCATTTTTAATAAATCAATAAAATTTTTAAATATCCATTCAGGTAATTTAAAAATCAATTGATAAAAATGTTTTAATAAAAACAGGCTTCCACATGTTTCAAAATTTATAAAACATCTACATTAAAATTATAATCAATTAAATCTTTTTTTTATTTTAAATAATAGATAAAAAATTAAATACTATAATTTAATAATTAAAACATAAATTAAGAATCCAAGAAAATCATGGTTCCAAAATTAAAAGCTAAAATATGGGGAAAACCTACTAGTTATTGTTCTTAGAAGGTCTAAAACCCATGGGCTTTGATGGTGTATTCACTATAAAGCAAGAATAGACTTGAACGAGCCCTAGAATCAAGAATTAGAACCAAAATCAGAACAAAACCATACCTAGGGTTTGAATGAATCAAAGAAAATAATATTAGAGGAATAAAACAAGGGGAAGAGTAAAGGAATGGGATATGAGACCTTACTTGACATGGTAGACCATGAATCACCAAGAACCGTGATGGAATCACTATGGAAGGAGGAGGCATTCTTGTCTCACATGAACAAGAGAGGGGGAGGTTTACAGGGGCTGTGAGAGTAAGGGGGAAGTATGTACAAGGGAAGATAATGGGGGAGAGGAAGGAGTGTGTGAGGGAGGATTAAAAGGAGAGGGAGTCCAAGAGGAAGGAGGCCGCGATGGGAGGGGATTCATCCTAGGGTGTGACGTTCGAGTTGGTGTCCTAGAAAAAAATTCCATGTACTTTATGATTACCTGTATCCATTTTTTTGAATATTAATAATATTTTTATCACATAATGTTTTTATTCTACGTGACATAGTATGTGATAATTTCCTAGGAGTATCTATCACACTAAAAGGCCATATTAGTTCCACACTATGATGAGAACCCATAAGTTCCATGAATGTATTCTTAAATATGTGTTCCATATCCATTTGAAATCATTTTATAGGACAAAAATTATTATGGCTATTAGGGTTTAAGACTCATAGGACTTTGACAGACCTTATCAAGGTGTATGTCCTTGGTAATTTAAGTGCAACAAAATATGATAACATATACTAGTAGGAAATTCACATTTATATGTGTCATTAGATTTTCCAATCAGTGGGCATGTGTATTTTTCCTTAGACTTTTATATTATTATTAATGGAAATTACTAGTCACATAATTTTACGTATTGATAAAATATACTATGAAATATGTTTTTGATGAACAAGGATATGTTGAGTGCATCATGATTTATATTTCATTATTGAATAATGTGAGAAATAATTTATCCCTTCTATTATTTAACAGAAGATGATATCTCAAACCCTTTGATGGCAATGAAACAACCTAAATAAATACATAACCACAATGTTTTGTGGTAGCTTCATTTTTATAAATTCAAAGAAAGAGACAATGAGAACATATGTTAATAACACCGACATTCAACCTGTTTTATTAGAGATATCATGAAAAAGGGATTATATTACACAATAATTCTTTTTATGAGGTTATATGTTATTATTAAATTAAATTGATTCTCTACAGGTGTATTGGTGTGTTACTAGATGATAACCTAGGACTTTGGGTGGTTTTACCAAATGTCACTAAGAATGAGGACTAAATGGTCACACCTTAAGCGTATCCAGTACCTTAATTAAATATTATTACCATATGTGGTTTAATAATTATTCATGTTTTTTCATGATCACATATATTCAATCAATATTTATTAGAGAGAATATTTGTGAGAAAGATATTTAATGAATATTTATTTTCTTTTTAAGGAATATAATATTTATTTATTAGTGAATATTTAAGTGATTTTATTTTTTAAATAAATAGTCAATATTAAAGGCCCTATAAATATTGCAGAGGAAAGGTGGACTAAGTTTAAAGGTTTGATGAGAAATAATATATACTAAATATTATTTGATTTTTTTAAATAATTTATTTAAGAATTAATATTTAATTAATTCACTAGTATTATGCATGTTAAGAAATATTAATATTATAATTATATACATGAGGTTCCATGGGTATTAGGTAAATAATAATGACACATGTGCAATTATTATTTTCTAACCCCAACACTATTTAAACCAAATTTTATTTTTTCCAATTGAGTAGCTAAACATTTTTTTGATTGTACACAATGAATCTAGTGAATCCTCTCAATCCCTAGAGATCCCCTCTCTAAAAACACTATTAAGAATGGAGAGTGATACTCCTCCACCACCCCTCTCTGTTCTAAAGAGATTAAAGAGAATACTTCTTGAAAGTGATTCTCATATAGATCAAAGACGAACAATGTAAACATTAAAATATTTCACATTCATAATCAAAGGTTCCTAAATTGATGCTTAATGGATCTTGGTATACACGTGGATCACCACTATAGGGAATATACACTTGATCTCTATAAAGAAATAATGGTACGATGTAGAGACATTTTCAAATTCATCAACGAAGAGATAATTCATCACAAGGTAATTTTTTAACTGCTTAAATTAATTACAAATCATTATGCGATGATCCTAATATGTTTCTAGACCTTTCTTGTCAATTAATCTTTGATTCAATACCATTGGTCATGGAATTATTCATTGATGTACATCTCAAATTAATCATCAATTATGATAAAAATCTAAGTTGGGAATGCCCTACCAGTGCTTCCACTATGCATGAATCCTATAAGTGGTATCAGAGTGGTCACTTAATATTTTATAATTATTTAAAGATCATTGATTTATTTTCACATTTATCATCAGTTTTCAATTACTGTTTAATCATTCCTTAATATGAATCATGATATCTTCAATTATTCCATTTTTTTATCACAAATATAGTAAAAAAATGGTTTAATTTTGAATAAAAAAAATTATAAGAACTCATTTAGAGTTTCAAAGTATTCTCTCTAGTTAGAACAAGAGTACACAACATGCAGCCTATCGGTACATATCATGTACCTATGTTTAATGTACTAGGAAAACTCAAAAATTAATTTGGAATGTGTGAATTTATTTAACATGGTGTGAATTTAATATATTATGTGTTGAATGGTCTATCATGGAAAAAAATTTATTGGACTACACAACATGTAACTTGGAAACATGATGTGTAGTCCATTAATTAAAGATGCGATATGTCTTTCTACATGGAATGTGCGAATAAAAACTATGAAAATCTGATACATCATGATGTTTAACCCAGAGACATACTGTGTAATCCATTAATGTATGTGATAGGAAAACATGCCCTGTCTATAGGTGTGTTCCATAGATAGACAATGAATAACTATACACGATGTGTAGTTGGATAGTACACACCATGTATGTTACCTAATTATGCATAATTTAAAATTAATTTATTATACTTCTTAAACCTTATCAATATGTGTTCTTTATGTCATTTATTTGACTTGTACACACAATGTGATGGGTTTTATATATACTAAATATCTAATTAATTTATTTGTAATATCTTGTGCCACATTTTTTGTATAAGTCATTGTACAATGAATACTCTGTGAATTAAGATAGAACACACTAGATAAATAACATGTGTCCATGTGTAATTTATTTTATAGTACACAACAAGATATTAAATGATAATAAGTGTATTATATATTTAACATGATTAAACAATAAAAAAATATCATACATGTTGGATAGTTTAGATGGGTACTCATAGTGCTACCTCAAAGGCACATGTTTTATACCTAGTCAATTTTAATTAAATTATTTAATTAGTTTATAATTAAAAAACATTATTTATATGGATTTAAAACAAATTTAAAACCAAATTATATCTCAATTAAAATAAACAAACCAAAAATAATTTATATTATAACAAACATTACTTAAGTTTCAAGATGTTAAAGATGAGTTTTCTAAATTCAACATAGTGTTTTTAAGTGAATTATTTTACTTATTAAATACAATATTTGATCATTAAAAATGGTTTTTAAATTTTAAATTCATACTTAGTTTATGTTAATGTCATAAAATTTACAATATAGTTATAAAACATATTTCTCTCTATTCAACTAAAAATAAAATATTTCAGAAAAATATAAAACATTCACCCTAAGATAATTTTGACATGATGAATCCAAAAATGAAGTTCATTTTTTAAAATTAAAATTCTTATATTTATGAATTTAATCTTTAAGTTGAAAAATAAAATATAATGAAAATTTATTTTTAAATGGAAATTATTTTTTAAATAT
>CAUJRU010001868.1:93379-108881 GCA_963277665.1 Viscum album
TTAACTAAATTCAAGCACGGATGCGACAGAACATCAATAGAAGGTGTAACGACACCCCACAAACCAAATGAACAACCTAAACCATGATAAAAATGCGTGACCATGACCCCAATGAGTTAGGGTTTTTCTAAAAAGGATAAAAACACCAAAGATGAATGAAAAAAATACCCCGGGTGTGATCGGAGTGGGATGGTCGGACCGGGGAATTTGCCAGTGAGGCTAGCTGGCTATTATAGGAGACCGACGAGAAGGAAAAATAGAGGGGATCAGGTGCGGATTATTGGGGAGTGGCAAACCGAAGGGGTTGCGGCTGCCACTGATGAGGCAAGGTGGTGCAGCCGGGTAAAGGGGGGTTGTGGCTGTGGTCGACCGGAGACAGAAAATGGGAGGGCTGCCATAACAGGAGGCCAGCTGGGCGAGGCCGAGGGCATGGGTGCAGAAGTCAGCACGTAGGGGAGGAGATGGGTAGGTGGGGCTCAGGCGGAGGCTGGTCATGCGCAGCAGGGGGCGTGAGGTTCGGACGTCGTGTATGGGAGGAGCAGGGTAGGGGGGCCGAGGCGGAGGCCGATCCGACATAACAGGGGGCATGGGGTTCGGACGGCGCACATGGGAGCAGGAGGGAGCGGGGGTGAGGCCGGCAAGGAAGGTGGGAGAGGGCGGTGCACAGATGAAAAAGAATGGGGAGGGGGGGCTTACGAACCGCGACGTAATAGGGAGAAAGGGAGTGGGGGGGGGGGCTGGCCGGGTATTAGGATTAGGTTAGGGGTTTTTTCTTTTTCTTTTCATTTCATTATAACAAATTAATAATATTAATAATATCTAAAATAGAATAATAAAAATAGCAATAAAATAATAATAATAGTATACCAGAATAATAATAATAATAAAATTAATGATAATAAAGATAATATTAATAAAATTTATTAACCATTAAAATAATAATTATAAAAATAATAATAATGACAAGAATAATAATAAAAATAATAATATATAGAATAATTATACAAAAATAATAAATATAATAATAATAAGCAATTGCACGACACTAGGGCCAGTTGCGCGACTAACGCCAAACATGGGGTGACCGCGCACGGGTCCGAAATCCAGAGAAAAAAAACATTAAATGTCATAAATTTTGATCCAGGACCCAATTCAAACCTTGATGAGAGAACCCATGCCAAGGATTAATAAAATGAAAATTAATTTAAGCAGGCAGGTGGGACAATAATTGTGTTTCAATTTAGGTTAGTAAGACAAAGTATGAGTTATATAAATAGCTACACATCAATATGGATTGAACATACTGATTTTGTTGAAGGGATGTAGATTTTTAACTAAATCATTGAAAAAATCCATATATTTAAAGGTAATACATGATATACATTGGTGAGATTAAATCCCATTTGAAAGATACAAAGTGAAAGATTCCTTTTAGAGATATATTTGTCAAGACCTAAATCATTTAGTATGGGTGAACCAAACCATTAAGTGCCCATAGATTTTGTTGTGTGAGGTATGTAGGTAATGAGGCGGACCTAACCATTAAGTGCCTCATTCTTGGAATATGCATTCAATTAAACTATACTGGGAAAACCTAAAAATTACCATATTGATGGAATTTTGTTGAGTGAAGCCATATGATGGAGTAGGGTAAATATTCACCCACTCAACTATCCAAGAGTCATATATTATATTATTGACATGATTTTCTTCCAGACATAGCCATAGATTATTTATATGATTGGGTAGTGTATACCATGATGAAACTTGAATCTTATCCAAATAATGGATATGATGGATGTAGAGACCCAATTCTTGACGTACATGAAAATTACATTACTTTTGTGGAATACTTAATACATAACAAAAATAGACACACAAGGACCGTAATAGTTTAGTGTCTTTGGAAACTTAGAACGTAATCTTTTAATCGTGGTGAAAGATCTTCAACATCTCCCATAAAGATCTTCCACATTTTGTTTCCTTACCAAAAATATTTCTTTTAATCCTGGGGGAAAAGAAAACATAAAAAGGGTGAGCTCAAATTCTAAGTAAGGGTAAGCATGGATAAAATAAAACATACCATATACATTTGATCTTAAAAACATGAACATAATGTTTAAACATCAAAATCCTGAGCAACGACTTAAAACATGGAAGTACATAAGGCATAGATCATAATGAAACATAAATCATGATAGCATAGAATGGGAATAAAACATGTAATTGTGGCATCCATTTATCACATGTAATGATTTCCATAGTAGCCAAGGCATTGCTGCCAAGACCATCTTAGTGGACAAAGTCCCATTCTGAATCGAGTTCACTCCTCGTTTCAGTCCTGTAACACTGAACCAGATTAACTTACCGTTCCATCCATGTCTATCTCATGATATATAAAATCTTTACCCAATGCATTGGAGGGAGATATAGGTCCCACCCATCTCATAATGAAATCTTTCTTAATTGTGCCACAAAAAAACATACATCATTCATAATAACGCAATAAACAAAATGGGTTTCATAAACATCATTCCATCATCACATAATCCATATAAAAAAATGGATATCATTTCATAATAAGAAAAATGAAACCATCTAAATCATAGAGAAATGATACTTGAAACATACACATATGAAATAATGTCATCTTAGATGAAAAAAGGTTTTGATAAAACACTTGAAATGAATTCTTGGGGAAAATATCCTTTCTTTTTCAAAATCATTTTCTTTTCACAAAATGTCATGCAATTTTAAAAGAAAAGGATTTTGTTGAAAATAGTCATGAAATATTTTGTAGGAAGCTTTATGAAAATAAGTCTTTATAAAACCGTAAAAAGTCGTTCGTGCTGTATAAGTTAAAAAAAACATTCTTCTCGTACTTTTGTTGGAAAAGTCAAAAAGTACCTCGTAACGTAAAAAAAAAAGATTCCTTACATACCATGTAGTAAAAGTCAAGAATGGGTAAAAAGGACTTTAAACATACATGAAAACACTTTTATAAAACATGGACATGGATGATAGAAATAACCCCAGTAAATACTTACGAATAAGCAATCTTGGATAAAAATGAGATTTGCAAAATTTATCCCTTAAATTAGGTCCGATATGCTTCGTACGTATCCGAACCTCCTCTTCTTTGAAGCGTCTCTTTGAGACCTCCTCTTAGGGCACTACAATTGGTCTTTGAAGAAGACCAGGACCTCTAGGATGTTTCTAGGGAAGTGGATAAGAGAATTGGGTAGGGTTTTTCCGATCTTGAAGGCTCAAAGTGGTGTGTGGAAGAGAGGGAGGAGGTGGCCTTTTATAAGGGAGGAGAGGGGCACCTTTGGAAATCTTAAAAATATTAGTTTATAATAAATCTAACCCCACATAAAAACCTCAAAAAATGACTCATATTCAAAGATTAGATGAGATAGGGTTGTAATATCATCAACCAATCAAATTTTTACATGTTTGGATCTTATTTTAAACCTTATCATTTTGATTTATCCTTATTTAATCTATTTAAGTTTATTTGTGGTAATAAAATTCTAAATTTTAAATTATAATAAATAATTACGTATTTTTTGTGAATTTTCCATAATTGGTTAATTTATAACATTATAGACCATATAAATTTAAATTTATAATTTTTAAATATTTTTTTGATTTTTAAACAATTTTATAATATGTTATTTTTATAAAATAACAATAGTGTCAATTTTGACACTAATCATTTATTTGAATTTAAATAAAATATATACAGAAGATATGTTCAAACTAAAAGCTTTAATAGATTCATAAAATGTCATATGTATCTATAAAATTAGTATATCACATTAAATAGTTCATATAATATTTATTTTATTATTTTTAAAACCATTTATTTGGTTTATCTCTTAATAAAATAATTACTACAACATTTTTGTATAATTATTTAATATACTGATTTGTTGCATAAAAATTAAAAATAAAATCCTATGGTGAATATAAATCTATTAAATTTTAAAATAATACTTTTACTAGAATTTATCATCTTAAAATAACAATATTTAAATTTTTATATTTATTAAATTATGAAGGTGACAACTTTGGCATCATTTAAAATAAAATAATATAAGTGTCATAATCACTTTTATAAGGCTCCAAACGGTTATATATTGGGTAATTTAATGATTAAGATGTATATAAACACTACCAATAAGATTTGGTCAGGTTTGTGGGCCTTTTAATGGGTATTATTATTTCAATAAAAACTATATTACTTATTTTTCACTTAATAAATAATTTCTGTATCATTAATGTATCACCATTAATGACAATTATTTAATCCCTAAAAATTCTAAATAAATTATCATGATGTAGATAATTTTATTAGCTTTCTGGATAATATTCATGTTCGAAGTGTTATGATGTTTATCACTAAATTAAAATTATTATACTTATAATATTTAAGAGAGTGACATGTTGTCACTTTCTTTGGTTTTAATAATAATTAAATTATTTTCCTGGTCAAAAGTCCATAAAATGAATATAATCCGACCCTTAGGTTATATGGGTCTACCTTTAGCCATCCAATAGAATTTAGGCATGTGTTAGGATAATTTTATAATATTATATTTACCCTTAATTACCCGATTTACCTTTAACTATGGTAAATAAAATTTACCGTAGTTACTATTCATAATTCCCAAAAATAAAAATTAGATTATTAACATAATTTGGACCCACTGATTCCAAATATTGAATCCATTTTTCCAAATTCAATAAAAAAAAGTTGCAGAAATTAAATTAAAATTAATCCCATTGTCGAAAGAAAACGAGTTTTTCTTTAAAACATTGCAAAAGATTGAATTGATTTAACCTACAAATTTAATGTAAAATCAATGCTAATGACATAAATTATATTAAATGGTAAAATATATTCTATTTATAATTTAAAACCATTCAATATTATAATTTAACCATATAAATTATTGCGATGAAAAAAGTTGTTTTTAATTAAAATATTGCGTGTTTTTACTATTCATCAAAATATGAAAGTTACCAGAATAATATGAAAAATTTATCCAAAGTAAATTTTTTATTTCTTGATTCCAAAGAAGAATTTTATTTTGTCAAATTGAACTTATAAACATTTCAAAAACTAGATTTAAATGGGGTGCGCCATCAAAAGGCGGCAAAACTGCATTTTTTGAAAAATACTTATTTTACTGAAAAATTTATTTTGTTCTTATACCATGTTCTAGAAAATGTGTAAGATGAATAATAATGTTATAAAATTCAAAATTTAGTTAATACTATTCATAACAGCTAGTTCATAATAATATTATAATAATATATCATTGTTTAGTAAAACCCGGTATTGCGTACAACACACGCTATCGAGGAAGGTCGCGATTGCGTATAATGCAAGCCAAGTCAGGGTTGCGTGTTGTAAAAGAATCCTTAGTTTTTTCATATAACATAATCCAACCATAATTCATTTATACATTGAATATATATATATATATATACACTCAATGTTGCGTAGAATAACTATTATCAAAATTGTGTGTAACACGATCCAAGAATAGTGTTGCGTATACTGCAAGCTAATACAGTGTTGCGTATAGTGTAAGGTAATATTGGTGTAGCATACAACACAAGACATTAATGAAATTAAAAGAATATTTTTTATAAAATCTCGGGGTGTTACATTCTACCCCCTTAAAATGACTTTCGCCCTCGAAATTCGTCGGGGTTATAAATGGTTTATTACTCGAACGTTTGTTTAATAGAAACCCACATCGTAAAAAGGAGTACCAAAACATGGCTTTAAAAACTAAAGTATGAAATGTAACGGTTACCCAAATTAACTCATCACTGGGTTTCCACGTAGGAGAACATAGGTGAAAATATGGATATGGAAGAAAAATCTAACCATCAAGTTCTGATGGAGAGTGGTAGAGAACATGGCTATGAAAAAGCCAACAATCACAAAGGTATAGATTTGTGATGATCTAAGGTACCATCTGATTCATCGGATATAAGGGAACTAGGACAACATTTTTGGTTTTCAAGATCATTTCCCTAAAGTTGATGAATTAAAAGAAATACTTACATGATTTTGGTACAATCTCACTATTGTTCGTGAATTGAACAATTTCCAGTTCATCCCTTAAATAAATGAAGTTGAATTTGTTATTCGTGATGTGTTAGCAGATCATGTGATAGAATTATGGGTCATTCCATCTCTTTCAAACAAAAGGTTAGCAAAAGTTATAAGTCCATCTTATGGTTAGATTAATCGTATATGGTTCCAAAAATGAACTTATACTACATATATCATACCGCTTAATAAAACAAAACTAGTTTCTACTAACCAGGGACTTTCTGTAGGCCACTGGTAGGCGATAAAGGCCAGTCACACTTCGGTTGTGGGTTCGATTCCCATAGCCTTGTCCGACGCGATGGACTGTCGCCCGTCCTGTAGGTTGTCCTTTTTCTAAAACTATATTACTATAACATCCCATCATTAATATCGAAAAAACTTCTATCCTTAAACAATACTAACTTATGTCCACCATAATCCATTCCAATCTTTAGGCTTATCTGTAACACCCCAAGCTTACACGGTACGTTTCACTTCGAATAATGCAATAGCGTGTGTTGTACGCAACCTCGAGCTCTAACACACACCACAACGAATTAAACTAGCCGCTGTGAATAGTAATACCTACTTTTTGAAATTTTATAAATTTTATTTATCAAAATGGATTTCATTTTTGGATTCGGAATATCGAAATTAGCCTATGTTGAATTTTTGGTATTTTTCTGAGAACTTCTATTTTTTATGAATAGTGAAAAATACTTAAAAACAACTTTTTTAATCAAAATAATTTATAGTGATAAATTATACTATTTAGTGGTTTTAAAGTATAATTAGAATATATTTTTACCATTTTATCCAATGGTGGTCATTAGAATTAATTTAACATTGAAATTGGACATAAACAATTGCCAATCTTTTGATATAAATTGTTTCTTAAAAACACGCTATTTGTTGTGACAGCGGGAATTAATTATAAAATTAACTAATGAAACTTATATGTTTGGAATTTTGTAAAATAGACATCATTTTTGAATTCAGAATATCAATTATAGCTTAGGGTGAAATTTTGGCTTTGTTCTGAAAAACTTCAATTTTTGATGAATAGTGAAACCACTAAGTGGTAGTTAAATAACTGATTTTTCGTTTAAATGAAATATTACCACTTCTGTGATTTGATTTTCAAAAATCCGACATACATGGTTTTCATTAAGAAGTAAAATGTGGTTCAATGAGATTAAAATAAATTTTTGGTGAATAGTAACTTCTAAGTTCTTAATCGCGATTAGAGGTAATTAGTGTAGTTTAAGGTAAAAATGATGTTTTAATAATATGAGATGAGCTTGACACTTGTACTACTCCTATTGTATGAGTCATGGCCGACCAAGACAACCCATGGGTCAACTTGGGGACCCCATGGAGCCACTTTAGTTGGAAAATGACATTAATATATATTTATTTAATGTTAAAATTAAATTGACACAAACATGAGTTGTTTTACTAAAACAATTTTTAAGTGGGGTTACACAAGTCCAAATTTTTATTATAAATATTCATTATAAAGCTAAAAAGATTTCCTACATCATAGTATTTTTTTTATAATTTATAGACATTAAATAAATTAAATTATTTATGACATCATTATGATGCAGCAATGACCTCATTATTTAATGATTTTAATAAAATGAAAAGATAATGTAAAATCCAAGGCTTACACTTGTCCAAAGACTATTGGATGGGTATATTTAGAACCCTTATCACCTTAGCCAAGAATTATATAAGTGTGGGACCTTTAGAATCCGAAAAGCATTGTGTAATAATGTAACATTTCAATCTTTCCAAGAGTGCCCCTCCTCTCCACTTATAAAAGGCCCCCACCTCTCCCACCTTATTCACACCTTCAAGCCATTTGGCTCAGCCAACCTCTGCCCAAATACTCTCCCAACTTCCCCCTCTTACTCCTAGAAGCCTCACTTTAGGCATAACTCTTCTCAAGGAAGCCTTTGGCTCAAGTCGAAAAGAGTTACCCAATTTTGAGGTAATGTCTTCTATAATGTTGTTTTGTTTTATTTTTCTTCTCCAACCCCTTAAAATCTTTTTATTCATTTCTTTTGTAACAAAACCAGTATCCTCAATATACTAGGATGTTTTTATAAGAAGGATTAGATCTACACTTACACACACCTACATCTAATGGTTAAATAACATACGGTTTCTATGGATGGCGAATTTCTGCCTCACGAAACGATGATTGTTCAACACTCATATAACACCTTCAAAGGTGGCCATTAAGATGTAACTATATTTATATATGATATATAATATGTTTATGTTTTACTTATGCTTCTGTATTTCTCATTTATGGCATACTTTATGATTTCCATTATGGGTAAAACGCGATAATTTCATTTTAGGAAGTGCGGACTACCGCCCCCTCAAAGTGATTTGAATCGTTAATGCCATATGTGGGATGTATAAAGGATGGATTAAATGGTATTATACACTATATTATACTTTAATTATATTATAAATTTATATCATTATGATTTCATTCCATTAAATAAGAAATAGAAATGAAAGTAGCGTTCATGCGTACGTACGGCTTACCGTCTCCATGAACGGTGCATTTCATTTCTTAACTCTAAATGTTACGTAATATTATAAATGAATGTATATACTGGATATTTATGATATATATGACATATAAATCATGAATATAATTCTGGAGATAATGGATATTCTACCACATAAACAACTTGTAATTATAAGAAGTTTATTGTTGACTCAAGTACCAAAGATCGACAAAACGACCGTTATTAACTTAAATAATTACATAATGTTCATATCATTGTAATAAGTGATATAAAAAGGATAATGAAATTAAAAATGGTTCTTAATAAGGTATATATTAACTCTAGTTTATTATTCAGGAGGTTAAAGAACGGTTGAGTCAAGTCAGACACGAGGTAAGGGAACTTCTTAACCCAACTTCCATTCTTTGGGTTAATCTCCTACTTTCAAATTATGTCATGATATTATTATGTCTTATTTTGTATTTTTACTTTCTTTATGTGTACCTATAGTGAATACACATAATAGATGTATTTTATTTTAAAAATGATCTTTTTAAGGACTTCATCTCAATCTCCTTTCATTGAGGCATATTTTGTTTTATACACAAATTTCTTTTATACGGTGTATAAAACCCTTTGACATTTACATTTATTCAAAAGGTTTTATTTTATAATTATGTTATTTTTAAATAATTTCAAAAAAGATATATTTCTATCAAATATATGAAAATCCAGTGCAAATGTATACATATTTAACGCAAGCTTAAAAATGTTTTTAGAAAACCCGACTCTCGAGTGTGGTAGACAGGAAGGGATTGGGAGTGGACCCATCATGGCCTGTAATTAGTTGAGCAGTCTAAGAATTAGTTATTTTGTTTTCAGAAGCTTGCATAATGTTTTCAGAAAAACACTGGAGTATATTTGAGCAATTTTAAACATAAGTATCTTTTAAAAATTACATCGGCAGGTCTCATGAGACAAACTAGTGTCTTGGCACGAGGCCTTGACAAAATTTTATTTATGGTCTTGGAACGAGGCCTTGGCTACGTGGTTATGATAGTCTGGCATTATGCATTCCATCATTATGAAAGTGGTTATTGATATTGCATGTGATTATTCGACCAGTAGAATATCCATGTGAAGAAGTAAATGGCATTATCTCATTTTACTTTTTCCATATTATGTTGAAGTTCAAGTTTAAAAGGCTTTTGTTTTAGTTATACATTGCCTTAAATGTTAATGTTTATTTATGAAAGCTTTCGATATATTGTTAACCTTACTGAGCATCTGATCTCACCCCTTTCAATGTTTTAAAATTTTTCCAGGATGTGAAGAAGTATTTTATGAATGACCTGCAGGGGTAGTCAGAAAGGGATATGATTGTGGACTATGAAGACCATGTTATTGTAGTTTGTTTACTTTTTGATGTAATTAAAGACTTATGAATGTATCTAGTGTTTCCAAGGCTACTAAACTAATCGGTCTTTCGAGACTTGATCTTTTGTGATCATGCCAATGTTACGAACTAATGCACCGACTCTGGGTAGCTGGGGTCGGGGCGTTACATTATCCATAATACTACAGTCCACTCTCATATTATATTGAAAAAGATTACCAGAGATTTCATATAACAAGCATGTGAATTCCATCGTTGATCCCCATATATCATAAGATATGTCTTATTGGTCACATTCCAAACATTTGAAGGCCTTAATCATGTATTCTCTTGAAAAATGAATACCCATTGAATCTTAGTGAAAACAAGAATGGTGTCAAAAGTTATCTCTTTCCACATACCAAAATACACAAAATCTATATACTCAAACCATGATATAACCATCTCCTTATATCAGTCATGAGCTCATGAATACTATCAAACATTTAATTTTCTCCTTATCCCTTCATTATGCGCATATCATCTACTTTCCAAAAATATCTGAATAACCTTTCATGGTTAATGGTACCATTAATCATACACTTTCGAAACTTAAGGAAAGACAACAGTGTAACAATCCTTAGATGTCTCTTTATTCCATAGTACCATGAGATTACTTATATAACATTACACTTGACAAACATGTAATCATTCCACTACCTTCTTAAACCATTGACTGAGCTTCAACAATTCTTTCATCTCACATATAATTTGTAGTCTATTCATCATCATCAACATAAATACTACCCATACGACCATACTAATTCTCTTCACGAGACTTTTCCTTAGGGCATTGGTTTGCATAATGCCCGTACATTCCACATTTAAAACATTTAACCATTGTTGATGTTGTAGAAATACTATTATCCTCATCCATGGTGTTAACTGAACCTTTTCCTTTGCACTTAATGGCTTTGTGTCCTTCTTTTACACACCCAAAGCATCTTCCAGTTCCCTTGAAACAATCTCCCCTATGCCTCTTCCCACATGATTTACATGAGGGAAATTGAACTTTCTTTCCTCTATGATCATCATGAAACTCCATCTTTATCTTATTATCTGAGTCGGGAAACTTACCAAAGTTGAGATTATTGATCATATTATGAGATTTATGATTAGGCATAATAACGATGTTTGGACTTCCAAATCCCATTTCATTTGGTTTCTCATGAAGAATATCATTCCATTGTCCATCATATCCTCCATTATCATGAATCTTCCTGTTTCCATCCATTTTCTAAAACCCAAAAAGAATAGTGTGAGAGGAAAAAATCATGTTAGGGAAAACAACATAGTAAAGGGGGAGTACCCTCAATATCTAACATCTTAGGTTTAATTCTAATATCTTTACCATTATTCTAGGACTATAACCTATACGTATACTTATCCTTAGGTACATCCCTAGACATACCTTAGAAATATCTCTAGGGATCTCACTAACGTTTTCGCATCCTAGTTTCCAAAGGTTGACTAAACCTTTCCTCTGATACCAACTGTAGAGACCCAATGGTTGACGTACATGGAAATTACATTACTTTTGTGGAATACTTAATACATAACAAAAATAGACACACAAGGACCGTAATAGTTTAGTGTCTTTGGAAACTTGGAACGTAATCTTCTAATCGTGGTGAAAGATCTTCAACATCTCCCATAAAGATCTTCCATATTTTGTTTCCTTACCTAAAATATTTATTTTAATCCTGGGGGAAAATAAAACATAAAAAGGGTGAGCTCAAATGCTCAGTAAGAGTAGACATGGATAAAATAAAACATACCATATATATTTGATCTTAAAAACATGAACGTAATGTTTAAACATCAAAATCTTGAGCAACGACTTAAAACATGGAAGTACATAAGGCATAGATCATAATGAAACATAAATCATGATAGCATAGAATGGGAATAAAGCATATAATTGTGGCATCCATTAAGCACATGTAATGATTTCCATAGTAGCCAAGGAATTGCTGCCAAGACCATCTTAGTGGACAAAGTCCCATTCTGAATCGAGTTCACTCCTCGTTTAAGTCCTGTAACACTGAACCAGATTAACTTACCATTCCATCCATGTCTATCTCATGAGATATAAAATCTTTACCCAATGCATTGGAGGGAGATATAGGTCCCACACATCTCTTAATGAAATCATTCTTACTTGTGCCACAAAAAAACATACATCATTAATAATAACCCAATAAACAAAATGGGTTTCATAAACATCATTCCATCATCACATAATCCATATAAAAGAAATGGATATCATTTCATAATAAGAAAAATGAAACCATATAAATCACGGAGACATGATACTTGAAACATACACATACAAAATAATGTCATCTTAGATGAAAAATGGTTTTGATAAAACACTTGAAATGAATTCTTGGGGAAAATATCCTTTCTTTTTCAAAATCATTTTCTTTTCACAAAATGTCATGCGATTTTAAAAGAAAAGGATTTTGTTGAAAATAGTTATGAAATATTTTGTAGGAAGCTTTATAAAAATAAGTCTTTATAAAACCGTAAAAATTAGTTCGTGCTATATAAGTTAAAAAAACATTCTTCTCATACTTTTTCTGGAAAAGTCAAAAAGTACCTCGTAACGTAAAAACAAAAGATTCCTTACATACCATGTAGTAAAAATTCAAGAATGGGTAAAAAGGACTTTAAACATACATGAAAAAACTTTTATAAAACATGGACATGGATGATAGAAATAACCCCAGTAAATACTTACGAATAAGAAATCTCAGATAAAAATGAGATTTGCAAAATTTATCCCTTACCTTAGGTCCGATATTCTTCGTACGTATCTAAACCTCCTCTTCTTTGAAGCGTCTCTTTGAGACCTCCTCTTAGGGAACTAAAATTGGTCTTTGAAGAAGACCAGGACCTATAGGATATTTATAGGGAAGTGGGGAAGATAATTGGGTAGGGTTTGGCCGAGCTTGAAGGCTCAAAGTGGTGTGTTGAAGAGAGGGAGGAGGTGCCCTTTTATAAGGGAGGAGAGGGGCACCTTTGGAATTCTTAAAAATATTAGTTTATAATAAATCTAACCCCACATAAAAGCCTCCAAAAATGACTCATATTCAAATATTAGATGAGATAGGGTTGTAATCTCATCAACCAATCAAATTTTGACATGTTTGGATCTTATTTTAAACCTTATCATTTTGATTTATCCTTATTTAATCTATTTAAGTTTATTTGTGGTAATAAAATTCTAAATTTTAAATTATAACAAATAATTACTTATTTGTTTTGAATTTTCCATAATTGGTTAATTTATAACATTATAGACATATAAATTTAAATTTATAATTTTTAAATATTTTTGTGATTTTTAAACAATTTTATAATATGTTATTTTTATAAAATAACAATAGTGTCAATTTTGACACTATTCATTTATTTGAATTTAAATAAAATATATACATAAGATATGTTCGAACTAAAAGCTTTAATAGATTCATAAAAGGTCATATGTATCTATAAAATTAGTGGATCACATTAAATAGTTCATATAATATTTATTTTATTATTTTTAATACCATTTATTTGGTTTATCTCTTAATAAAATAATTACTACAACATTTTTGTATAATTATTTAATATACTGATTTGTTGCATCAAAATTAAAAATAAAATCCTATGATGAATATAAATCTATTAAATTTCACAATAATACATTTAATCTAATTTATCATCTTAAAATCACAATATTTAAACTTCTATATTTATTAAATTATGAAGGTGACAACTTTGGTATCATTTAAAATAAAATAATATAAGTATCATAATCACTTTTATAAGGCTCCAAACGGTTATATATTAGGTGATTTAATGATTAAGGTGTATATATACACTACCAATAAGATTTCGTCAGGTTTTTGGGCCTTTTAATGGGTATTATTATTTCAATAAAAACTATATTACTTATTTTTCACTTAATAAATAATTTCTGTATCATTAATGTATCACCATTAATGACAATTATTTAATCCCTAAAAATTCTAAATAAATTATCATGATGTAGATAATTTTATTATGTTTCTGGAGACTATTCATGTTTTAAGTTTTATGATGTTTATCACTAAATTAAAATTATTATACTTATAAGATTTAAGAGAGTGACATGTTGTCACTTTCTTTGGTTATGATAATAATTAAATTATTTTCATGGTCAAAAGTCCATAAAATGAATCTAATCCAACCCTTAGGTTATATGGGTCAACGTTTAGCCATCCAATAGAATTTTGGAATGTGTTAGGGTAATTTTATAATATTATATTTACCCTTAATTACCCGATTTACCTTTAACTATGGTAAATAAAATTTACCATAGTTACTATTAATAATTTCCTAAAAAAAAATTAGCTTATTAACATAATTTGGACCCACTGATTCCAAATATGGAATCCATTTTTCCAAATTCAATACACAAAATTTTCATAAATTAAATTAAAATTAATCCCGTTGTCGAAAGAAAACGGGTTTTTCTTTAAAACATTGCAAAAGATTGAATTGATTTAACCTACAAATTTAATGTAAAATCAATGCTAATGACATAAATTATATTAAATGGTAAAAATATATTCTATTTATACTTTAAAACCATTCAATATTATAATTTGACCATATAAATTATTGCGATGAAAAGAGTTGTTTTTAATTAAAATATTGCGTGTTTTTACTATTCATCAAAATATGAAAGTTCCTAGAATAATATGAAAAATTTATCCAAAGTAAAATTTTATTTCTTGATTCCAAAGAAGAATTTTATTTTGTCAAATTTAACTTATAAACATGTCAAAAACTAGATTTAAAGGGTGTGCACCATCAAAAGGCGACAAAACTGCATTTTTTGAAAAATACTTATTTTACCCGAAAAATTTATTTTGTTCTTATACCATGTTCTAGAAAATGTGTAAGATGAATAAAATTTTTATAAAATTCAAAATTTAGTTAATAATATTCATAATGGCTAGTTCATAATAATATCATAATAATATATCGTTGTTTAGTAAAACCCGGTATTGCGTACAACACACGCTATCGAGGAAGGCCGCGATTGCGTATAATGCAAGCCAAGTCAGGGTTGCGTGTTATGCAATAATCCTTAATTGTTTCGTATAACATAATCCAACCATATTTCATTTATACATTGAATATATATATATATATATATATACTCAATGTTGCGTAGAATAACTATTATCAAAATTGCGTGTAACACGATCCAAGAATAGTGTTGCGTATACTGCAAGCTAATACGGTGTTTTGTATAGTGAAAGGTAATCTTGGTGTAGCATAAAACAAAAGAAATTAATGAAACTAAAAGAATATTTTTCATAAAATCTCAGGGTGTTACAATGGATTTTAAAAGGGGTCATCATTTAGTGGGATAATATTTAA